>LPNX010081147.1:3731-202356 GCA_001517045.1 Pseudotsuga menziesii
AAGGAAAAATCCCAATATATTCATTTGTTTTTTGAGTTAATTTGGGTTTTGGTTTCCATTGGGCATGGGAATTTTGTTAAATAATCAAAATTATTTCATTTTTATCATTAAATTAAGGAATTGGTTTCAATTGGCCAATTACATTGGGGTTCTTGTTTTCATTGGCTGATTACATTAGGTTTTTGTTTCAATTGGGCAATTCCATTGGGTTTTTGTTTCAATTGGCCATAATTTAATTTAATATGGTTTAATTTTTCAATCCAAGGCAAATAAATTGATGAAGAAAATGAAAAAAAATGAAGAAAATACCTCACAAAGGGGAGGTTTATCCAAAGGTGGAGATGGAGGGCTCAAGCACATCTAGAATTGCGTATGCACAGTCGAGATTTTGTCCTTGTTCGTCCAATAGCAGTGCGGTTATGAGAAAAAGACGGCCTTGGCCGATTTAAGAAAAAAAACAGGCTTTAGAAATCGCGCCTCTGTTTTAGTGAAGTAAATCGCGCCTCTGTTTTAGTGAAACAAATCGCGCATGCGATTCTTTTGACTAAAATGGAGGTGCGATTTTTATTACTATCCTAGTTGGCATGACTATTTCCAGCCTTGGGACTAGGCTTGGCAGGTTCGGTGTTGCTTGGGATGATTTCTTTTTTTTGGATCAAGAGTGATTGACTTCACTCCACCATTGCATCTAAAAGGTCCCTCAACTTGTTGCACACACCCCTAGGGATACAATGGACAAGGATCTGATGTTCCAAATCTTAAGCTCAACATCAACAGGGAAGGCTCCAGGGCTTATTCCCAACACTTCCAATTATCTTTTCATGTGATCCAGATCTTCATTCTCAACACAAATGTCTCAAAAATCATGTGCTCTAGATCTTTTTACTCAACACAAAACATCCCATCAATCATGTGCTTCAGGGTCCACACCTAACACAAGAAAACACACACACACACACACATATCATTTGCAATTTGGCTTACGCCCAATATATCAAACAAATCATCATGTTCATATGCAGTGGGGTATTTGACCCAGTATATCAAAATAAAACATCAAGGTAACATCATAATCAATGGAGCTCATGCCCATAAGTGTCGGGTCAAAAATTCAGGATATTACAACATGATATCTAATTTAAGATAAATGCAAAGGTGGGTAAACTGACTATATTTTTAAGGAGCAGTATATTGATTCAATGATTTGGGATGGAAGACACTCGTGCATTTCTTGCACTTCCTTTGAAACATCCAAATGGATATGTGAGAGGAGAGGTGAGTAATGACATGTCATTTACAATCACAATGGAAAAGGGAAAGTTTTAAATGATGAAGTTGGGAGAAAATGGAGAGACATACTTCATTGTGAAACATTGATATTATTTGGTCTTACAATTATTAGAGATAATTTTCGTCATCAAGGTAAAACATGACTATTATATATTTTTTCATAGATTGCATGCTAAAAATATGTTGTATAAATTTATATGCTTGACATAATGGTTCATGTTTCATATTATAAAATGTATATATTCTACTCATTGTACAACATTTCATGTTATTACTATGATACTAGAAACCTTAAAATACTAGATTATTAGCTTTTTATTTTTACTTTGCAAAAAGATCCAAGAATGATGATTTGGTATCTCATATGCATAAAGTTTCTACAACTATACCTTCCAAGAAAATTCTCCATAGTGTTGCTCCATATATGAAAAATACTAGAAATTATTTCAGAGGGGAATTAGTTAGAAACAAAAATATAGTCAAACCACATTTCATAGGAGAAGGAGAGTGGAAACAAATATTCCTTTGCAAGTGGTTATTAAAAAAAAAAGAACCTTGGTCGGAAAGGACAAATATGCACATACGGTACAAGCCTCTAGGTTGTCCACAACTCATCGTTTGGGGAAAGGTGGTATGTTTTTGCAGAAGCAAAATTTGTAAGTTTACTACACTACTATGTTTCTCAAGTAAACTTTATTTTTCTTATAATAATATTTTCTAACAATTTTTTCTTTCTTTTAAATTGTAGTTGTAAGTATTCAATACTAAAATATGTGAAGATGATAAATAATTTGCTTCATGCTATGGTGTATCTTCTCTCATTCATCAAAATATTAAAGAATAATTTTATCCTATTACTGGTTATGGGGTAATTTTTCATCTAGAAATTATTTGTTCTAAATAAAGCTTCATGATATGAAACAAATATATGTAAATTAAAGTTTCATATAAAGCTTCATGATATGAAACAAATATATCTAAATTAAAGTTTCATTGAATACAATTTGTAGGTACGTTGATATTATCTTGTATGTTTCTTAGGAAATTGTTCCAGAACATGAAAGAGGAGGAAAATGAATTTTGACCCATTCTTCAACCTTATCATATTCAAAGGTTATTTCATTTCAATTATTTTGACAATCAATCATTAGCATACATTAGTTATGAAATGTCATTAAATGTATAACATTTTTATGGTTTTCTACAATTAAGTTAAAGCTATTGTTTATATTTTTTTTCTCATTCATTTTTTGTATTTTTATTGTTTACAAAGATATTTCATCATGTTTATAATTTTCATTACGATTTTGACAATGCAGATGATGGGAAGATTTGTGAAAAAATTAGGGATGAACAATATGAGTGGGCTTCAAATGAATTATTAGTTTTCTCTTTCATTTTTCTTAAAAACCAATTTGTCGTCAAACATAGCCTTCCATTATATTATTATTATAGAAATCATTATTTTATAATTATCAATTATAAATTTTGTTGGAACAACATTATTGTTTTTATTAAGTTTATTTGATGTATTGAATTATTCAATTTTTTAAATGATAAATTAGACCAATTAAACTATATTGAAATGTTTTAATAAACATATATATATATATATATATATATATATATAAAGGATAAAACATGTTTATTAAAACATTTCATTATAGTTTAATTGGTTTAATCCATCATTTAAAAATGAATAATTCAATACATCAAATGAACATAATATATATATATATTAATTATATTGTTTCTGTGGAAACAAATTTCAAAACATACTATTTCAAAACATACTATTTCATGTTTTATATTTTTTCTTTAGAAACAATTTTCAAAACATAGTCTTCCATTATATTAATCTTAAGGGAATCATTGTTTTATAATTATAAATTTTGTTAAAATAATATTATAGTTTTTACTATGTAGATTTAATCTATTGAGTTATATATATATTTTTAACTTATGGATTAAAACAGAAACAACTATTAAAAAATGCTTTAACTTGTTATTTTATGGTGTTTGCATCATATATGATTTTGATTATAAAAATAATAATAATATTTTTGGTGTTTTTCACGATAAAATCTTAATCCATGTTGGATTGGTTTTGGTGTTTTGCAACATAAAATTTAAATCCTCGTAGAATTGGTTTTGGTGCTTTGCACCATACACCATGCAATGTCACATATTCATATAGCACCCAAAACACCATTTTTTCATCATAAATCTTACCACCATATTAATATCCCCACAATAACACCACTTGTGCATCACTATCTGAAAATTGAGTATTTCCCAAATCGTTTACAAATAGTGGTGGTAATGTCAGGCTAAAATGTCAATTTTCTTGGAATGACTTCTTTCTACAAATACATAATAAATACATAATACATATAGATAGCATGAACTTTTATAAAAATAATTTTGAAGTTCGCATCTTGGAAGACACTAAAACTTATTATTCTGGAAAGGCTGCTTTATGGATCTCACAGTATTCTCGTTGATTATTTGCTAAAGGCCGAATAATGTTTGAAACATGAGAAGTACAGAGTTGCCACCAATTTTTTGCACTCGAGCGCTGAGCAGAATTTATTAGAGAAAGTAAGAAATGAACTCCTAGCCCGTTATGAAACCCAACTTCTGGATATTCTCTACAATACCCAAAGGCTTGGAACAGATATCAAAGATATTTTCACAGAACATAACTACTAAAGGAACAGCCTTATTAATTAAATGGGCAGATGGTCTAAAAGATGAGGTTATAGATATGAGGGATACACTACCGGGCATACAAGAGCATGCATTTGTTCACCAGGTTATGGAGTTTCATGACACATATATGGACATTGTGGAGCATGTATTTGAAAACAATAAACTTTTTTTCATTGCTCTAGAGAACGTATTTGATGTAATATGGAATGATAAAGTTGCAGGAATAATTGAGTTTGCCAGAGGAAGATGTTGAACCGTTGTTAAATTCAACTGCATTTACAGACTACAAAATTCTTTTAAAGCAGCCCATCAACAAAACAATAATTCCAAGTGATAGTTTTGAATTCAATCGTGGTTTTACACACAGATTGAACAGGATTAAGCTCCCACTTCCCAAGAAGAAAGTCACAGAGACATTTAAAAGGGACAGAGCACCGACGATTGAAGTGGCAATAGTTAGAATCATGAAAGGTAGAAGAGCTTTACATATTCCAGAATTATATATTGAATGCATTGAGCAACTTCAACGTATTTTCAAACCCAAGATTAAAGAAATTAGAAATGGGGTTGAAGAGTTGATATCAAGATATTTCTTGAAAAAGGATGAAAAATAATCCAAACTTATGCATATTTGTAGATTTTCCAACAGACCCGATTTAGACCAAGTTAATGATAAACAAAACTTAGATGTCTGCTACAACTGACTCTCAAAGATTCCTGGAGACCATCTTGTTCCTAGAGCTCCTTATATAGAATTATTATATAATTTTAATAAAAAATAAATTAATATGTATACTAATTAACTTTGTAAATTTTATAAATAAATTATTAATTAAATAATGAATTATTTACCATATTATTTTATTTTCTTAATCTAATAACTTAACGTATCGTTTAGAGCATTTTGCGCATTTTATCTCACCAGTTTATAGGTAAAAAATGGACAGAATTTATTGATAATATCAGTTTTAGTTGTTCTAATTGCATAATTGGGGTGCACCACAGTCCAGCGCTTGCAATTTCTGCAATGAAAATTGCAATTTCATCAAGAAATTAACGTCTTCTATTTCGACAAAATTTACACGAAAATGTGCAAATGGTCGAAACAATTACTTCATTAATATTTGGTTTAATAGTTTTATTAACAATTTATTGTGAATGATTTTTTTTCAAAATGTGTGTTATAAGTGATCAGGTTTCTTAACTTTTGAATTCATCACAAACATAATCTTTTGATGAAGGTTCCTAACCTTTTAACTCATCTCAACTATAATCATGTAAAAATGCTTCTCTAAAGTTGTATGACCAAAAAAATAAAATTTTAAGTAAAAGCAAATTCGTTACTTTAAATCCAATGTATGGATGTCCATCTGGGTGGATGTTAATAAGAAGTACTCATCATCATTGCTATTTTTTTTCTTTCTAGCATCAAATCATTGATACTATAATTTGAATTAAATCTATAAATTCAATTTTGAAAAGAACAAACTAAATTATTTTTAATTTAATCTTTTGTAACATTAAGATGGAGAAAGTGAATTAGTTTGTTATGTCCTTAATTGGATAATTTGGTTGTAGCAATTTTTATTTTTAATCATTTTTATTTGATAAAAAGATTAAATTTTAAATATGCTTTCATGTTTATCATCAGCATACTCAAATTCATAGTTCCATTTGAATTTCACATTTCCATAAAAGCTTATTAACTGAATTTTAGGATTCCAAAATGGATTCGTGAAAATTGCAAAATTCATTTGACTTTAAAAACTTAGTAATGTACCACAAATCGTTCTACATCCATGTTGAACCCAGAGTTTGCTAGCTAGAATGTTTATTTCTCTGCAAATGTGCTAAAAATTTACATTTTCCCTCATGATCTTAACCCTCTATGTTTTTGTTGGAGACATTTACCACCATACACACTCTTTTTGGTCAATTTGGCCTAGTTAAACCACTATTCTAAGTATTATTGACTTAATTGACATGAGAGAAGCACTAGATGACATTAGCTAGATCACACCCACGCCTACCTTTAGTCAAGGAGGATAACTTAGCCTTCTCCTATGTTCGGGGAGGCTAACTGGAGCACTTCAGGAGTGATCTAAGTGTCATTAATGCCCCATATTGCTGACTGATGGTTACAATCAGTTAAATAGAGTAGTGAAGGCACCCTCCTTCATTAAATTGATTATTTATTGATTATTTAATGAACTGGTGTCAACAGAGGCGCATCCAACCACTTCTGATGTCCAGTTACACTTCAGTTAACCTCATCGGGGTTCATTGGAGTCGTTGAAGCACTACCACTTGTTGGTTGGCTTGCTGTGACACGTGTTTGACCTACTTTAAGTTAGACATAGTCATTTATTGCACTTTGACTTCAGTTAGAGCTCAGTTGAGTCAATTAGGGTTTTGATCAGTGGTTAACTAGAGTGTTAACTATGGATTACATTCAGTTAAGCTAGACTCACTCATTCAATTCGAATGACATCCTTGGGAATTCAAATTGCTTTATCATTCATGCTTGTAGCATGATCATTGTATTGTATTACTCATTCTTTGTGTGAATATACAGAGCGGCTACTCATTTTGTAGCATAATTACACCATTTTCATGACTTATTGTTATTAATCTTTGATGAGACTTGTGTTTAGTCCATAGATTACTGTGACAGATTAATATGGTATCAGAGCTCACGGTGAGACGAAGCTCAGATCTCTCAAAAACAAGGTTTTTGACAGATATTGCATGAAAATTGAGCAATAGCTCAAGAATCCAGCACTACACCAGAATCCAAGGCTTACCACTTAATACCCTAAGTAAAGAACTTGTTGATCAAGCTTGCTTGATTGACTGTCCTGGGTGTGATGAAAGCCTAAAATGTGCAGGCTGTCCAAATTTACATTTCCCCTTTTGTTGTGATTTTCAAGTTTTTGATAGGTGAAAGCATTCGCTCCAACAGATTCAGATGGCTTCTTCCATAGATATTTTGACTCCGTTCAATTTACACTCATGGAAAGGAGATATGGAGATCCAACTATGCTCTAGAGGACTCTATAGGGTCACCATGGACACTGAAGAAGAGCCTGGTTCTACAATAGATAAGTCCAGATTCTTGAACAAGAAGGATGAAGTATTAGGATTCTTGTGCCTCCCTATTTTCGGGGATCTTCTATTCCATCTTTCAGGATTGAAGACTCCAAAAGAAAATTGGGACAAATTGGAAGCCCTGTATGGAAAGCAGGATGATTTGAGAGTTTACCAGCTCGAAAATGAATTGATGTCTCTCCAGCCCTCCAATTTTGAGACCTTGAATGACTTTTTTCACAAAATTCAAGCACATTGTCTTACTGTTGAAGCAATGCAAAGTGGAGAAAGAGGACGATCAGTTCATCCTTGACATACTCTCCAAACTTGGAGCTGATTATTCATTTTTTCTCTCTATATTCCGTGCGAGGAATCTCACAACCCTTGGATGCAAGATGCCTACACTCAATGCCTTCATTGAGTCCCTAACAAGTGAACATGATAAGCTTGTCCAGATGGGGATCATCAGATCCTCCTATGATCAAGCCATCCATGTCTCGAGGCCCAAAGATTTGAAGGGTAAAGGAAAGTAGTAGAAGAACCCAAAAACTAAATTCGAAGCTCCTAAGCCTAAAGTTGAAAACCAAAAGCATGATGAGTCTTCTGCCTCAAAGAAGAACAAAGGGAAAGGGCATCATGGAAAGGAAAAAGTCAAGTGTTCATACCGCGGGAAGGGCTTCCACCTTGAACATGCCTGCATGAAGAAGAAGCTTGATGAAGCTACCTCTCTCATTGAGAGAAATCACATCAATCTTTCGGAAAGCTTTCGGAGGAGAGATCAGCAAGATCGGGAACCACATCATGAAAAAGGTCATGCCATCATGACAAGCACTTTGAAGTCCAAAGCACTCTTGATTGATTCTGGAGCTTTGAACCACATGATGCCTAAAAGAGACTCCTTTTCATCCTTGGAGACCAGGAAATCCATCCCCATCCACATGGGAGATGACTCCACCATCATTTCAGAAGGACAAGGTATGGTTGATCTTGAGAATGGATATTTTTCAAATGTTTTGTATGTACCGTCTCTGGCATCAAATCTCCTTAGTGTCTATCAGATGACACATACAGGAGTGCCTAAGAGAGTATCTTTCAGCCCAAATGATGTTGAGATAACAGAACTTACATCTGGTAAACTTATCGCTAAAGGCCTTGCAAACCATCATGCAAAATCCTATGAGTTGTCCCACTTTGTGGTGGATGCAAAGCCCACTACTCTGCTAACACATGGAAATGAAGTTAGTATGATGTCAAATGAAAGGTTTGGCCATCTAAAGTTCAAATATTTGTAGCAATTACAGAAAAACTCCATGGTTGAAGGCCTCCCGGTCATAGGGGCAACCACTAGAAATTGCAAGGGCTGTGTGGTTGGAAAACACACTGAGCACAAGTTCGATCAGGGGAAGGAAAACTGAGCTACATGCATATTGGAGATGATACATTCTGATGCCTATCACATCCATGAATGGATCAAGGTATATTTTGAATTTTATTGATGATTTTTCAAGGCACACATGGGTCTTCTTTCTCAAAGAGAAGTCTGAAGTATGTGAAAAAATCTATGAACTAAAGGTCCTGATTGAGAATGCCTATGGGATTAAGATCAATATCTTGATATTTGATAATGGCGGGGAGTATGACAGTAATGAGTTGCTGCACATATGCTCCAAAAGTGGTATTCAGTTCCAAAATTCAATTCCCTACACTCCCTAGCATAACAAAGTAAGAATCAAAGAAGTTGCTTGCAAATTTGTGGGTTGAAGCCATGCATGCTACAGCATAAATTCAGGATAGGCTGCCACACTCATCCATGAAATGGAAGACCCCTTTTGAAGCATACTTCAGACAAAATCTGGATGTGTCGAACCTATGGGTGTTTGGGTCCACTGCATGGGCCCGGATTGCACTTAATAAAAGAAGGGATTTGCAACCGCAAAGCATCGAATGTCTATTTATTGGGTATCCTGATGAATCAAAAGGTTTCAAGCTTCTAGATATCAAAACAAAACAAATCATCATCAAAAGGAGTGTCAAGTTCTATGAGCCTCTTCAGGAGGTGGAACTAGTGAAGGAGAAAACTGCTGAATTTCCTTCCTATTCTACTAAATATTTAGATGATGAAATTAGGGGTGATGACCCTGATTTGGATCCTCTGATTTCTGATATCAATGTGCAGCAAACATTAGATGCTGAATCAAAACCTAAAGTACAAAACTATCTTCCCACATATGCTCGACAGACACTCTCCTCCGCAGGAGATAACATTGGAAATCCAGATGATCCAAGGAGAACCCGGTCTGATTTCCAAAGAGCAGGTATTATGCTCTCTTGTCCTGATAATTTGTTTCCTAAAACTTGCTATTTGATGATTAGTTCAGACCCAAAATCCTACTACCATGCTCGGAAGGATCTGAGATGGCAAGCTACCATGGATGAAGAGATGAATTCTCTTCAGAAAAACACTACTCTGGGAGCTAGTTTCTTTTCCTTCGGGAAGGAAATTGGTTCAATGCAAGTGGGTGTTTCAGATCAAGGTTGCTGCTGATAGTAGATCCTTCAAATATAGGCAAGGCTGGTGGCAAAAGGTTTCTCTTAGGTCCAAGGTGTGGACTACCATGAGACCTTTGCACCGGTTGCAAAAATGGACTCCATCTGCCTAGTTTTGGCAATTTCGACATCTAAGCACTGGGAAGTGCATCATATGGATATTAAGTCAGCCTTTTTACATGGAGATCTTCATGAAAAGATATACATGAAGTAGCCTGAGGGCTACATCTCTGATCCATCTTTGGTTTGCAAGCTAAAGAAGTCACTATATGGGTTAAAACAGGCCCCAAGAGAGTGGTATTCCAAGATGGATACCTTCCTTCTCTTGCAAAACTTCCAAAGGTGTAGATCAGATCCAAATGTGTATTTATAGTAGTATGATGTTCATTTTATTATTTTTTTTTATATGTTAATGACTTACTGATCACAAGTAGCATAGTTGCTTCTATTTCAACCATCAAAACTGCTCTCCACAATGCCTTTGAAATGAGTGATTTGGGGCTCCTAAAACAATTTTCGGGGCTTGAAATTGAGCAAAATTCTGATGGGATAATGGTCACTTAGTCCAAATAAATATCAGACCTGTTATTCAAGTTTAACATGGCTGAATGTAGGCCTACACCATTCCATTTCCTTTCAGGGATCATCCTTGAAGAAGGAAAAAGCACACCTCCCATGTTTTATATGGGTCTCTCGACCACTGTGTAGATATTAGATGCTTTTAATTTACATCCTATGCATATGTGATATAGCGTGGCTTTGACAGTTGGAAAGCTACAACATGAGGAGTAAATCCTACAAGATTCATTCACAACGATTTGTAAATAAGAATAGACTCTACACGATTCGATCCTGAGTCATTTATGGTGGTGAGGGTTAATGATTATGTAGATTTTATTTGGGATTAATGCCCATAGGAATTGATCCTGTGACCTTTGTGTATTTATATTTATGTTTTTAGGACATGTTGTGCATAGCACTATGTTTGATTTTATGCATTGGGATTTTGTTATGGTATACAATTTATTATGTGATTCATAGATATTTAAGGGTTGGATTTATTAAATGCTTGCAATGGATCTATTATGTGGATAATTTGTTTACTGTATTACATTTTTGTCGAAGTAGTTGGTAGTAATAATATATAGTTGGATTTAATATGGAGTATTGGTAAAAACTAAATCATGTACCATTAGATGGTCTTGATAATTTGACTGTAGCTTTGATTTATGATAATATTTGATAAATGAAGAATGATAATGTTTATCCTTGTTCTTAGTAGGAATATATTTATATAGACCCTGAGAGGTCTTCACTGGGTTTTATCTTAACTTTAATATTTTGAATTTATGATTATTCTTAGACATAGAATACTAAGCTTATAATATTGCTTAGTTAGATTATGGTTCTGCTTAAACCTGATATTATTTAATGATTTATTTATTAGGTTCAGTTTACTATACTTTGTGTAATATCCCCAAAAAATCGAAAATAAATAAATAAATTATAAGCTAGTAAAACTACCTAAATGTAACATTATCACTCTTGCGGAATATAAGTAAACTACTTGTACTGCTGTCTATTCGTAAGCTGTACTTACGTTCTATCGTTTACTTCCAATAATTTATTATTATTACATTTTACTTATGATGTCATAAGTCTATTTATTAAATTATTCTCTTCTTTGACATTACTGTCAATGTGTTAATGATTTGCACAGAACCTTGTTTACTTCAGCGCATTGTTTGCTTTGTTATTTATTAAGTTCTAACATAACTTTTTTTGTGGGAATAAAGTGGGTAGAGTGGCAAGACATGTTCTGCCATGATGGTCTGAGAGGTAAAGTATTACTTGACATGCAGGTTTACTTAGTTCAATCAAACTAAGGCACATCTTTTATCCTATATGCAGATTATACCTAGCGACAGAGTTTTGAAGAGCACTTAAACAAATTTGTTAAATGTATACCTAATCTTCGTCATTATACTTCATTACGGACTCAGTTTAGCAAGGTGAAATTAATCCTCCAATTATTTTATTAACATGTTTAAAATGCCTATGTCGTATTTTTATTCCATTATGTAATCATACTTTAGTTTATTTAGTGATACATATTAACATTTCTCTTAATTTTTTTTTACAGGCTATATCTTAGAATCGATTTCAACTTGGTGTTTATTAGAACTAGGATACTTACCATGGCATATCCCATATGCCATGGTTCTCTAAGCACTTAAGCTTAGGGGACATACCCCATGTTTAAACTTAAGAGTTAGGCGATACAAGTCTTATGTTATTGCTTAGGGTTAGTGCATACTATACATGGTCGATGCCTTGATATCAAAGCCTGTAATAATATATGGTCTACATTTAATATTTTGGGGGTGGAGAATATAACCTATAGTGGAACCATATGATAGCAAGGTTTAAGCTGGCAACGAAGTTTGAACTATGGAGAAGGGGGTTTTGAAATTTGATAATGGTCACTAGCTCTACAATTAATGCTTTTTAGGTTTCATGGCCATCCCAAGCTTAGAGCTTTGGCTCACGAAGCATTTGGAATTTCGTTTTGGTTTGACGAGGAAGGAGGTCTCGACTCTATGTTGCGATGGAAGAAATGACCAACATGATGGAGGTAAGTTTTGTTTTTAGATTTGAGTCTACACTATGTTGGGTTCGTGGCTTAGTCACTGCATACTTCTCATCAATGTCATGTTGCTATGTTTACAGGTGACATGAGAGGCGAGGAGGGATAGCTCAAGGTTTCGCTGCTAGCTTGAGACTGTTACTAAGTGGCCACGGTAAGTCTATTATTCAAGCTTTATGCTTGCCACCTCTCGGCCCTTTGGGAAGAGCTATGTTTTCAACTCGATGCTTGGTTGGGGGTTTAACTATAGCATTTTTTATTTTTCCTTGGGGATTAAGATTACAGACTTGGGTTTTATTTTAAATGTTAAGGAATTAAGCCATGAATCAAAATCTAAGGCCATTCGGCTCTATGTAAATGTTTCTGGTTATGTAAATCCTTAATTTGATTTGGGCCTTTTAGCCATGGGTTGCACCATTTCTTACAATGATGCCATATCCCATTGGCACACCTGTGTAAGCTTCAAACTCGGTCTTTAATGGCGGCTGTGTATCAGACTTGGTGATCTCTATATAATAGATATATGTATTGTTTCTATATGTATGACATCGATGATTAATTGATGTACTGTGTATGTGATTTCCCTGTACGTTTTTATTAAAGCATTGTAAAATAAATGGAGCTGGCGTTGTAGGAGGAATTCACCTAAATGGATGCTCTATGTGTAATGTTGTTAGTTGTTTTTTATATTGTAAATACTTTGTCAGCATGGGTAGAGGGCTATGTTGTAAATGGCATGAGCCTTTCCCATAGTGTTGCGATAGCTTGTATATTATTTTGTTTATGGTTATTGGTCCCTATGTAAATTGGGTTGTAGGCAGCCATGGGTTGGAAACCATGATGACCAATGCTTACTGTAGATTTATAGTTAATGGATTGAGTATTGAAATTGTTCTTGGCCGAGACTGTTTTGTAGCTAGGGTCTTTACGACCTCATTATTAGCATATGCATTGTTTATTATATGGCATTTGATGTATTAGCATATGCATTGTTTGATATATGGCATTATTAGCATATGCATTGTTTATTATATGGTATTTGATGTTTATTATATGTGCCACAGAATCATGACCGTTGCTTGGATCGACGAACCATCAGCTTTGTTGGATTCAAGACATCGAGATATTGCTAGGGTGGCCCTCTAATCTAGTTCCATGGAGAAGAGACCATTATTTTGGTCAATTTTGGAAACTAGGGTTTTGCTCAGTATGTGAATGTGAAATTTTTGCACATGGGGATCAAATTCGCATATTGCTTGACCATGAAAGTGTGGCTAGAGTTCCCACATAAAAAATTCCTAAACATGCTTGCACGAACCACTGGAATCCCTTTTTGATACACGGTTTCCATTCTATGCCCCGGGTAGGGATTCAACAGGTGTCCCTGAAAGCCTGTAGGAGGTGGGATTCAACATGCCACAGAATCATGATCGTTGCTCGGATTGATGAACCATCAGTTCTGTTGGATTCAGGACATTGGGATAGTGCTAGGGCGGCCCTCTAATCTGGTTCCATGGAGAAGAGACCATTATTTTGGTCAATTTTGGAAACTATGGTTTTGCTCAGTAAGTGAATGTGAAATTTTTGCACATAGGGGTCAAATTCGCATATTAATCGACCGAGAAGGTGTGGCTAGCGTTCCCACATAATACATGCCTAAAAAATCTTGCACGAAGCACCAGAAGTCCTTTTTGATGCACGGTTTCCATTCTATGCCCCGGGTAGGGATGCAACAGGTGTCCCTGAAAGTCTGGAGGAGGTGGGATTCAATGTGCCATAGAATCATGACCATTGCTTGGATCGACAAACCATCAGCTCCGTTGGATTTTAGACATCAAGATAGTGCTAGGGTGGCCCTCTAATTTGCTTCCATGGAGAAGAGACCATTATTTTGGTCAATTTTGGAAACTAGGGTTTTGCTCAGTAAGTGAATGTTCAATTTCTGTGCATATGGGTCGGCTTTGCAAATTCCTTGACCGTGAATGTGTGGCTAGCATTCCCACATGGAACCTGCCTAAACACGCTTGCACGACCCACTGAAATCCCTTTCTGATGCACGGTTTCCAATCTATGCCCCGGTTATGGATTCAATGGGTGTTCCTAAAAGCCTGTGGGAGGTGGGATTCAACGTTCCATAGATTAATGACCGTTGCTCAGATCGATGAACCATCAGCTCCGTTGGATTTAGTACATTATGATAGTGCTAGAGTGGCCCTCTACTCTGGGTCCATGGACAAGGGATCATTTTTTTTTTGTCAATTTTGGAAACTAGGGTTTTGCTCAGTAAGTGAATGTGAAATTTTTGCACATAAAGGTCAGCTTGAAGGCGATTGTAGATCTTCCCCTCATATAAGAGATGTGAACATTTGTACGATGAAATGCAAGAGGAGACAATGCCATTAAGTCAGTAACCATGTAATGGAACATGTTTATGTTTAGAAACAAGTGGCCATTCTATTACGCCATTATTACAAAATATATATATCTTCACGCTACGAATGCTTCGAAAATGCCATGTACATTAATCACACATACCTTTCATCTCTTTCAAAGTTTTTACTCGAGGCCATTCATCAAAGGCCATTTACATTAACAAAATGATAAAATAATGTGCAGGACATACATAATGTGCAGGATATAGTCATAATAGTTATTTTGAATCAACCTTATAATACTTGGATACTTTTAGGTTTGATGTGTATCCCATGTATTCGTTAGATGAAAGACATCATGCCAAAAAATAATTTTATTTATGTAGACCACACTAGTGCATCATTTAAGTGTGTCAACTTCGTGCATCCTTTAAACGTTTGTTAGGTTGTTATGTGGGTAAGGTGCTTTATTGCACAGTCATTTATCGTACTCTGACTTCAGTTAGAGCTCAGTTGAGTCAATTAGGGTTTTGATCAGTGGTTAACTAGAGTGTTAACTATGGCTTACATTCAGTTAAGCTAGACTCACTCATTCAATTCGAATGACATCCTTGGGAATTCAAATTGCTTTGTCATTCATGCTTGTAGCATGATCATTGTATTGTATTACTCATTCTTTGTGTGAATATACAGAGCGGCTACTCATTTTGTAGCATAATTACACCATTTTCATGACTTATTATTATTAATATTTGATGAGACTTGTGCTTAGTCCATAGATTACTGTGACAGATTAATATGGTATCAGAGCTCACGGCGAGACGAAGCTTAGATCTCTCAAAAACAAGGTTTTTGACAGATATTGCATGAAAATTGAGCAATAGCTCAAGAATCCAGCACTACACCAGAATCCAAGGCTTACCACTTAATACCCTAAGTAAAGAACTTGTTGATCAAGCTTGGTTGATTGACTATGCTGGGTGTGATGAAAGCCTAAAATGTGCAGGCTGTCCAAATTTACATTTCCCCTTTTGTTGTGATTTTCAAGTTTTTGATAGGTGAAAGCATTCGCTCCAGCAAATTCAGATGGCTTCTTCCATAGATATTTTGACTCCATTCAATTTACACTCATGGAAAGGAGATATGGAGATCCAACTATGCTCTAGAGGACTCTATAGGGTCACCATGGACACTGAAGAAGACCTTGGTTCTACAATAGATAAGTCCAGATTCTTGAACAAGAAGGATGAAGCATTAGGATTCTTGTGCCTCTCTGTTTCCCGGGATCTTCTATTCCATATTTCAGGATTGAAGACTCCAAAAGAAAATTGGGACAAATTGGAAGCCTTGAATGGAAATCAGGATGATTTGAGAGTTTACCAGCTCGAAAATGAATTGATGTCTCTCCAGCCCTCCAATTTCAAGACCTTGAATGACTTTTTCACAAAATTCAGGCACATTGTCTTACTGTTGAAGCAATGCAAAGTGGAGAAAGAGGGTGATCAGTTCATCCTTGACATACTCTCCAAACTTGGAGCTGATTATTCAGTTTTTCTCTCTATATTCCGTGCGAGGAAGCTCACAACCCTTGGATGGAAGATTCCTACACTCAATGCCTTCATTGAGTCCCTAACAAGTGAACATGATAAGCTTGTCCAGATAGGGATCATCATATCCTCCTATGATCAAGCCATCCATGTCTCGAGGCCCAAAGATTTGAAGGGTAAAGGAAAGTAGTAGAAGAACCCAAAAACTAAATTCGAATCTCCTAAGCCTAAAGTTGAAAACCAATAGCATGATGAGCCTTCTGCCTCAAAGAAGAACAAAGGGAAAGGGCATCCTGGAAAGGAAAAAGTCAAGTGTTCATACCTCAGGAAGGGATTCCACCTTGAACATTCCTGCATGAAGAATAAGCTTGATGAAGCTACCTCTCTTGTTGAGAGAAATCACATCAATCTTCCGGAAAGCTTTCGGAGGAGAGATCAGCAAGATCGGGAACCACATCATGAAAAAGGTCATGCCATCATGACAAGCACTTTGAAGTCCAAAGCACTCTTGATTGATTCTGGAGCTTTCAACCACATGATGCCTAAAAGAGACTCCTTTTCTTCCTTGGAGACCAGCAAATCCATCCCCATCCACATGGGAGATGACTCCACCATCATTTCAGAAGGACAAGGTATGGTTGATCTTGAGAATGGATATTTTTCAAATGTTTTGTATGTACCGTCTCTGGCATCAAATATCCTTAGTGTCTATCAGATGACACATACAGGAGTGCCTAAGAGAGTATCTTTCATCCCAAATGATGTTGAGATAACAGAACTTGCATCTGGTAAGCTCATCGCTAAAGGCCTTGCAAACCATCATGCAAAAGCCTATGAGTTGTCCCACTTTGTGGTGGATGCAAAGCCCACTACTCCGTTAACTCATGGAAATGAAGTTAGTAGGATGTGGAATGAAATGTTTGGCCATCTAAAGTTCAAATATTTGTAGCAATTATCAAAAAACTCCATGGTTGAAGGCCTCCCGGTCATAGGGGCAACCACTAGAAATTGCAAGGCCTGTGTGGTTGGAAAACACACTGAGCACAAGTTCGATCAGGGGAAGGAAAACTGAGCTACATGCATATTGGAGATGATACATTCTGATGCCTATCACATCCATGAATGGATCAAGGTATATTTTGAATTTTATTGATGATTTTTCAAGGCACACATGGGTCTTCTTTCTCAAAAAAAAGTCTGAAGTATGTGAAAAATTCTATGAACTGAAGGACTTGATTGATAATGCCTCTGGGATTAAGATCAATATCTTGAGATCTGATAATGGCAGGGAGTATGTCAGTAATGAGTTGCTTCACATATGCTCCCAAAGTGGTATTCAGGTCAAAAATTCAATTCCCTACACTCCCCAGCAGAACGGAGTAAGAATCAAAGAAGTTGCCTGCAAATTTGTGGGTTGAAGCCATGCATGCTGCAGCATAAATTCAGAATAGGGTGCCACACTCATCCATGAAATGGAATACCCCTTTTGAAGCATACTTCAAACAAAATCCAGATGTGTTGAACCTATGGGTGTCTGGGTCCACTGCATGGGCCCGGATTGCACTTAATAAAAGAAGGGCTTTGGAACCGCAAAGCATCGAATGTCTGTTTATTGGGTATCCTGATGAATCAAAAGGTTTCAAGCTTCTAGATATCAAAACAAAACAAATCATCATCGAAAGGAGTGTCAAGTTCTATGAGCCTCTTCAGGAGGTGGAACTAGTGAAGGAGAAAATTGTTGAATTTCCTTCCTATTCTACTAAATATTTAGATGATGAAATTAGGGGTGATGACCCTGATTTGGATCCTTTGATTTCTGATATCAATGTGCAACAAACATCAGATGCTGAATCAAAACCTAAAGTACAAAATTATCTTCCCACATGGGCTCGACAGACACTCTCCTCCGTAGGAGATAACATTGGAAATCCAGATGATCCAAGGAGAACCCGGTCTGATTTCCAAAGAGCAGGTATTGCGCTCTCTTGTCCTGATAGTTTGTTGCCTAAAACTTGATATTTGATGATTAGTTCAGACCCGAAATCCTACTACCATGCTTGGAAGGATATGAGATGGCAAGCTTCCATGGATGAAGAGATGAATTCTCTTCAGAAAAACAC
Source organism: Pseudotsuga menziesii (assembly GCA_001517045.1). Classification (NCBI taxonomy): domain Eukaryota; kingdom Viridiplantae; phylum Streptophyta; class Pinopsida; order Pinales; family Pinaceae; genus Pseudotsuga; species Pseudotsuga menziesii. The sequence goes on from LPNX010081147.1 coordinate 22,054, forward strand.
TACTCTGGGAGCTAGTTTCTTTTCCTTCGGGAAGGAAATTGGTTCAATGCAAGTGGGTGTTTCAGATAAAGGTTGCTGCTGATAGTAGATCCTTCAAATATAGGCAAGGCTGGTGGCAAAAGGTTTCTCTCAGGTCCAAGGTGTGGACTACCATGAGACCTTTGCACTGGTTGCAAAAATGGACTCCATCCGCCTAGTTTTGGCAATTTCGACATCTAAGCACTGGGAAGTGCATCATATGGATGTTAAGTCAGACTTTTTACATGGAGATATTCATTAGGACATATACATGAAGTACCCTGAGGGCTACATCTCTGATCCATATTTGGTTTGCAAGCTAAAGAAGTCACTATATGTGTTAAAACAGGCCCCAAGAGAGTGGTATTCCAAGATGGATGCCTTCCTTCTCTTGCAAAACTTCCAAAGGTGTAGATCAGATCCAAATGTGTATTTATAGTAGTCTGATGTTCATTTTATTATTATTTTTTTATATTTTAATGACTTACTGATCACAAGTAGCACAGTTGCTTCTATTTCAACCATCAAAACTGCTCTCCACAATGCCTTTGAAATTAGTGATTTGGGGCTCCTAAAACAATTTTCGGGGCTTGAAATTGAGAAAAATTATGATGGGATAATGGTCACTTAGTCCAAATAAATATCAGACCTGTTAGTCAAGTTTAACATGGCTGAATGTAGGCCTGCACCATTCCATTTCCTTTCAGGGATCATCCTTGAAGAAGGAAAAAGCACACCTCCCATGTTTTATATGGGTCTCTCGACCACTGTGTAGATATTAGATGCTTTTAATTTACATCCTATGCATATGTGATATAGCGTGGCTTTGACAGTTGGAAAGCTACAACATGAGGAAGAAATCCTACAAGATTCATTCACAACGATTTGTAAATAAGAATAGACTCTACACGATTCGATCCTGGGTCATTTATGGTGGTGAGGGTTAATGATTATGTAGATTTTATTTGGGATTAATGCCCATAGGAATTGATCCTGTGACCTTTGTGTATTTATATTTATGTTTTTAGTACATGTTGTGCATAGCACTATGTTTGATTTTATGCATTGGGATTTTGTTATGGTATACAATTTATAATGTGATTCATAGATATTTAAGGGTTGGATTTATTAAATGCTTGCAATGGATCTATTATGTGGATAATTTGTTTACTGTATTACATTTTTGTCGAAGTAGTTGGTAGTAATAATATATAGTTGGATTTAATATGGAGTATTGGTAAATCTAAATCGTGTACGATTAGATGGTCTTGATAGTTTCACTGTAGCTTTGATTTATGATAATATTTGATAAATGAAGAATGATAATGTTTATCCTTGTTCTTAGTAGGAATATATTTATATAGACCCTGAGAGGTCTTCGCTAGGTTTTATCTTAACTTTAATATTTTGAATTTATGATTATTCTTAGACATAGAATACTAAGCTTATAATATTGCTTAGTTAGATTATGGTTCTGCTTAAACCTGATATTATTTAATGATTTATTTATTAGGTTCATTTTACTATACTTTGTTTAATATCCCCAAAAAATCGAAAATAAATAAATAAATTATAAGCTAGTAAAACTACCTAAATGTAACATTATCACTCTTGCGGAATATAAGTAAACTACTTGTACTGCTGTCTATTCGTAAGCTGTACTTATGTTCTGTCGTTTACTTCCAATCATTTATTATTAGTACATTTTACTTATGATGTCATAAGTCTATTTATTAAATTATTCTCTTGTTTGACATTACTGTCAATGTGTTAATGATTTGCACAGAACCTTGTTTACTTCAGCGCATTGTTTGCTTTGTTATTTATTAAGTTCTAACATAACTTTTTTTGTGGGAATAAAGTGGGTAGAGTGGCAAGACTTGTTCTGCCATGATGGTCTGAGAGGTAAAGTATTAGTTGACATGCAGGCTTACTTAGTTCAATCAAACTAAGGCACCTCTTTTATCCTATATGCATATTATACCTAGCGACAGAGTTTTGAAGAGCACTTAAACAAATTTGTTAAATGTATACCTAATCTTCGTCATTATACTTCATTACGGACTTAGTTTAGCAAGGTGAAATTACTCCTCTCATTATTTTATTAACATGGTTAAAATGCCTATGTCGTATTTTTATTCCATTATGTAATCATACTTTAGTTTATTTAATGATACATATTAACATTTCTCTTAATTTTTTTTACAGGCTATATCTTAGAATCGATTTCAACTTGGTGCTTATTAGAACCAGGATACTTACCATGGCATATCCCATATGCCATGGTTCTCTAAGCACTTAAGCTTAGGGGACATACCCCATGTTTAAACTTAAGAGTTAGGCGATACAAGTCTTATGTTATTGCTTAGGGTTAGTGCATACTATACATGGTCTATGCCTTGATATCAAAGCCTATAATAATATATGGTCTACATTTAATCTTTTGGGGGTGGAGAATATAACCTATAGTGGAACCATATGATAGCAAGGTTTAAGTTGGCAACGAAGTTTGAACTATGGAGAAGGGGGTTTTGAAATTTGATAATGGTCACTAGCTCTACAATTAATGCTTCTTAGGTTTCATGGCCATCCCAAGCTTAGAGCTTTGGCTCACGAAGCATTTGGAATTTCGTTTTGGTTTGATGAGGAAGGAGGTCTCGACTCTATGTTGCGATAGAAGAAACGAGCAACATGATGGAGGTAAGTTTTGTTTTTAGATTTGAGTCTACACTATGTTGGGTTCATGGCTTAGTCACTGCATACTTCTCATCAATGTCATGTTGCTATGTTTACAGGTGACATGAGAGGCGAGGAGGGATAGCTCAAGGTTTCGCTGCTAGCTTGAGACTGTTACTAAGTGGCCACGGTAAGTATGTTATTCAAGCTTTATGCTTGCCACCTCTCGGCCCTTTGGGAAGAGCTATGTTTTCAACTCGATGCTTGGTTGGGGGTTTAACTATAGCATTTTTTATTTTTCCTTAGGGATTAAGATTACAGACTTGGGTTTTATTTTAAATGTTAAGGCATTAATCCATGAATCAAAATCTAAGGCCATTCGGCTCTGTGTAAATGTTTCTGGTTATGTAAATCCTTAATTTGATTTGGGCCTTTTAGCCATGGGCTGCACCATTGCTTACAATGATGCCATAGCCCATTGGCACACCTATGTAAGCTTCAAACTCGGTCTTTAATGGCAACTGTGTATCAGACTTGGTGATCTCTATATAATAGATATATGTATTGTTTCTATATGTATGACATCGATGATTAATTGATGTACTGTGTATGTGATTTCCCTCTACGTTTTTATTAAAGCATTGTAAAATAAATGGAGCTGGCGTTGTAGGAGGAATTCACCTAAATGGATGCTCTATGTGTAATGTTGTTAGTTGTTTTTTATATTGTAAATACTTTGTCAGCATGGGTAAAGGGCTATGCTATAAATGGCATGAGCCTTTCCCATAGTGTTGTGATAGCTTGTATATTATTTTGTTTATGGTTATTGGTCCATATGTAAATTAGGTTGTAGGCAGCCATGGGTTGGAAACCATGATGACCAATGCTTACTGTAGATTTATAGTTAATGGATTGAGTATTGAAATTGTTCTTGGCCGAGACCATGTTGTAGCTAGGGTCTTTACGACCTAATTATTAGCATATGCATTGTTTATTATATGGCATTTGATGTATTTATAAATTGCAGCCCGCATACGTTAGTTGTATAGCGTGGCCTATGTAGAGGTATAAATGATGGATTATATAAAAGGTTGATTCCAGTTCATTACGTTATGTCATGGCTTTTATTTTTTGTTAAGAACCAGTAGTATGGTTATATGATTTGGATTTTTGTTTAATATGTTATACTGTGGTTGTTATTACTGTTTTTGCCTTGGGTCTGAACATCCGTGAGATTTGATGTCGTGACCTCTGTTGGCATAAAAAGGGTTTTAATTATTATTTTTTTAATGACATGTGATTAAGATAGATTAAATAACAATGCGGATTTCTTTTATAGCCATGATTTATGTGAATGGATTTGATTTTTGACTAGGCCACTTGGTGTTGGAGCGCATACCCCATAGGGGGTAACTCCGCGGTTAAATTATAAAGGGAGCATTGGATCAAAATAGTCTTAGGGGTGTCAGGGTAAGTCAAAACCCTCTCTTTTTGTAATAAACCCATGGGTTAAATCCAGGGTTTAGGGGTTTTTTGTGGGTGCCCATGGTTTAAGACCATGGTTTTTGTAAAGCTGCGCAGTATAAATAAGCGCTTATGGAAAATGGATAGGTTAGGTTTTTGATGTAAGAAAGACAAGGTGAAGGAAGGTTGGATTTTGTAAGGAAGAAACAAGTCCCAGCTGTGTGCGTGGACGACCTCTGCAGCTGTGTGCGCATAGGGTTTTTGTAAGAAAGTGAGAAAGGTCTGCAGCTGTTTGCGCAGAAGCCTGCTGCTGTGTGCGCGGCTGTCAAGAGGAAGAAGGAATCTGCAGCTAAGTGCGCAGATAAACTGTGGTTTTGAGGAAAGAGGAATAAAACGCAGTTTGTGGACGTAGCCCCTACACTGGGGGTGAACCACGTTATATTTGGTGTTGTGGTTTTGTTGTGTTGTTCCTGTTTTGTTATTTCCATGCATTAACTGAATATATCTGATAATATAAGATCTCTGTTACTACTAAGCTGCGCTGTGAATTCCCTGTAGTGGGTTACGCAAGTTTGATTTGTTTATTATGCTGTGAAATATATATGAATGAATGATAAGCTGATCAGAATTCAATTAGTAATTATCTAGAAAGGCTAAGGTACAGTAATACCCCTCTCTGCATGCAGAAACCTGATTCTGCGGCACCCCATTGCTGTTTCGGGTGAGACTGCAACCTGCGCGCAGGTTGTTGCCGAAAGGGCCAACACAGTGGGTCTTTTGTTGGTGCGACGAGTAAAGCATTAACCCGGGTCTGCCCAAGTGCCCAACACTTGGACTGTGGATTTTAGAAGAGTACAAAGATTTGGTATTGGACCATATGGATGGCTACGATATCTTCTCTGTTGGGATATTTATGATGGTACTTATTTTAAATGGAATGTTATGGTATTTAGTTTTTATTATGGAGACAAACCTTGAAAGGTATTTTAATGATTTATTAACTTTGTTTTATTTATAATCTGTTCTTTAGTTGATTTTAAATGTAATTAGTATATTATTTTATAACACTATTTATAGGTATGTTTATATATATATAATATTCATAGTTAAATTGTACTTCCGAACTAGTTTTCTTTTAAAGAAATCTAAGGTAAGCCTCTATTGACAAATTAAATATGTCATGAGAAGAGTAATGAATCCTAAAGAATAAAATATATATACTAAACTAGAAATCAAAACCTAGTTTACAGTAAACATAATCCAAGTATTTGAAATAACACAGAAACAAACTTGAAAGTAAAAACCCTGGTGATATACAACATATGATAAAATTTGCAGCCTAAGATTAATACATAATAAGTGAAATCCATAGCAGATTCAAATCAGAAAATCAATCACATAGGGTTAGAAAAGGTATTGAAATCATTTACCTAGCATATCCAACAATAAATCTATAAATTAACATAGACAGTCTAGGGCTTCATACCTACAATTGAAGCTCTATTAATGGCTGAACCTACACACTCAAATAACCAGCATTAACAATTAATTGCAAATTTGACCTTTGTTTGATGACCGAATCACTTGGGAAATACCATGTTCCACCCAACCATGACCCAGAACCATTCATGGTTTAAATATGAATCCCCCTGAGCTAGAATCCAACATGCAAGTAGCTTAGAGCTCCTAAGGTAGGGTTTCCTAATTGGTATTCAGTTCTGAATCAATTGTCCTTTTCCTTGCACGAAAACATTTCTTGAAGAAATAACTTGATAGAAGAATATGAAGAAATAATAATTTCCCCATATAAAATTAGAACCCCAAGCCTTTCCTTGGCTTGATTCTTTATAGATAGAATTTTCAGTCAAAGGGATAGTTAAATCAAGAAACCTTGGTTTCTTGATTTAACATTTTTCAATTACTTTGGGTAATTATTAATATTTTAACTTAGGAACTTTCTTTTAGTTCCTAGTTGTAATTTCATAGACATTATACTATTTATTAATCTTTAATAATAAATAATAATTGATGGAGCTTCTCTTCTTTATTTCATTTATTTATATTATTAATATATTTACTTCTTTATACATTCCATGTATAAAGTACATAATGATATAATACTTTGTTAACATTTATCTATGGGCATCATATACCATGATCCCTAGACTTAATGACACTTCTTCATTAAGGTCAAGTAGGTAGTTTAGGTCTACTAGGCTAGGCAACTCTAAACATCCTTGCATGTTGGATTTCCCTAGTATAACGTGGTAGATCTTCAGTACTTTGATGAGAATATAGAAATTCAAAATTTCATTTAATCACTTATAACTAAGTATGATGACATCAATATTTTTCTCGAGTCATTTTCACTCGGAATTTATTAAATTATTTTCAGTAAACCCTAGCAATTACCAGATCCCATACTCAACGCTTTAACAAGGAGTTACAATTCAGTGCAATTCTAGAGCTCTTTGCTCAACACTAGTGCTAGGATGTACTTGTATGATACACCTAGGGATACAATGGCCAAGGATATGATGCTCCAGATCTTATGATCAACATCAACATCGAAGTCTCCAAGGCTTATGCCCAACACATTCAATTATATTTTCATGTGTTCCAGAGCTTCTCGCTCAACATAAAGGTAAGTACTCATGTTCTCTAGACCTTCTCACTCAACACAAATAATCAATCACTCAATTTCTCTAGAGCTTCTCGCTCAACACAAATCATCTATTACTCAAGTATTCCAGAGCTCCTTGCTCAACAAAAAACATCTCATCAATCATGTGCTTCAGGGACCACGCCCAAAAATGGAAGGCTCCAGGGCTTATGCCCAACACATCCAATTATATTTTCATGTGTTCCAAAGCTTCTCGCTCAACCAAAATCATCAATCACTCAATTTCTCCAGAGCTTCTCGCTCAACACAAATCATTAATTACTCAAGTGCTCCAAAGCTCCTTGCTCAACATAAAACATCTCATCAATCATGTGCTTCAGGGTCCATGCCTAACACAAACAAGCATATACATACATCATCAATAATTGTCTTACACCCAATATATAAAACAAATCATCATGTTCATATGAAATGGTGTCTTCAACCGAATATAAAAGTAAAACATCAAGATAATCATCATAATCAATAGGCACATGCCTATAAGTGTTAGGTAAAAAATCGGAACATTACATCCATCCCCGCTCAGAACAACACCATCCCTAATGTTCTAGGGACTCGGAATGATATCATGAAACAAGGAAGGGTAAGCATTTCTCATGGTGGCCTTGTTCTCCCAAGTAGCCTCATTGGCCTCAAATTTCCTCCACTGCACTTTCAATTTGAATATGGTGCGCTTCCGGAGCTACACCTCTCTCTTGTCCAAAATATGAGTAGGATTAGGGGAAAACTCCCCTTCAAGTTCCACCTGTAATAGGGACCAATCAACAACATGTTTACTATCATAAATATATTTCTTTAACAAAGATGCATGGAAAATATTGTGGACTCTTACATGCGCGGGAAATGCTAGTTCATAAGCCACTGGCACTTTCTTGGATAGTATTTCAAAAGTTCCATAAAATTTAGGTGCTAACTTACCACACCTACCCAAGCTCAGCGAGCTTCCTTTGGATTTTACTTTCAAGTAAACATGATCGCTTATTTGAAAGTCCTTATCCTTTTTTTTCGATTAGCATAACTTTTCTATAGGTCTTGTGCTTCTTTAATGTTCACCTAGACCTTGGTAACCAACTGTTCCAAGTCCATGAACAAATCTGGCTTTAACATGAGCCATAACACCGGCCTATCCCAAGTAACCAGTGTTCTACACTTTTGACCATAGATTACCTCAAAGGGACTCATCTTGGCAAAAATCTGATAAGCATTGTTATACACAAATTCTGCAAGGTGCAAGTAATCCTCCCATTTCGTGGGATTTTTCATGACATACATTTGGAGCATGTCCTTGATAATTTGATTTACTCTCTCTATCTTCTCATCTGTCTACGGGTGATATGTGGTGCTAAAGTTCAACTGTGTCTCCAATCTTGAGAATAAAGATCTCCAGAAGGATCCTGTAAACTTAACATCTTGATCTGAGATAATTGCCTTGGGTATCCCATGCAATCTAAATATCTCTTTGAAGAATATATCAGCAATGTCCACGGCCTTGTAGGTCAACTTCACAGGAATGAAGTGTGTTTCCTTCGAAAACTTGTCGATGACAACAAAAATAGAATCATTTTGCTTCTTACTTTTAGGTAACCCGGTGATAAATTCCATACTAGTGACCTCCCACTTACATTCCGGAATGGGCAATGGATGCAGAAATCCCACAGGATGCTGATGCTTAGCTTTGACTAGATGGAATTCCTTACATTTAGCAATAAAAATTACAATGTCGACCTTTAAATTAGGCCAGAAAAAAGTGTCTCTTGACAACGGATATCATCTTTTGATATCCCAGGTGCCCTGAGTAGGGTTCCCATTGAAGTTCTGTGAGGATGCTATAGCGAAGGTCCTCTCCTTCTAGAACATACAAGCGATCCTTGGACCATAGTAGTCCATATTCATCTACCTTGTATTCTTTTTGTTGTTTAAATAGCCTGTCCTCTTGGAATTTCTTGAGGATATCTACATAGAAGGGGTCAATTCTGTTGGTCGCTCTAATCCTCTCATGCAAATTTGCATCGGTTTGACTCAAGGTCACCTCATAAATCATATGAGTCCATTGGCTTAAAGCATCGACATCCTTATTCTCCTTGCCCTTAATGTTCTTAAGATTGAAATGGTACTCGCTAAGGAAAGCCAACCATCTAGCTTGCCTCGCATTCAAATCTGTTTGATTAAATAAATACTTTAGACCCACATTGTCTATCTTCAGAAGGAACGTCCTTCCCATTAGGTAGTTCCTCCACATCCTCAAAGCATGGATGATGGCCGCTAACTAAAGATCGTGCGTAGGGTAATTTTTTTCATGTTCTTTCAACTTTCATGATTCATAATAGATCGCGTGATCATTATGCAAGAGGACTCCAAGTCCTTCCTTTCTTGCATCCATGCAAGCAATGAAATCCCCATCGGTATCTACAATTCATAACACTAGTGCGGTCAACAAAATATTCTTAATATTTTGAAATCTTTCTTCACACTTAGTAGTCCATAAGAACTTACTTTCTTTCTTCTGCAAGGTGGTCATGGGGAAAGTGATTCTCAAGAATTTCTCGATGAAATTTCGATAATATCTGGCTAATCCCAAAAAATGACCTAATGTCAGTGACACTAGTAGGGGTAGGCTAATCCTTTATGGATTTAATATTTTTCGGGTCAATATCTATCCCTGTCTCGGAGATAATGTGACCTAGATACTGTATCTGCAGTTTGTAAGAATTGCATTGAATAAACTTAGCGTAAAGCTGGTGTTCTCTCAATACTTGTAGTACAACGCAAAGGTGTTCTTCGTGTTCTTTTTTTCTTTAAATAAACCAGTATGGCATCTATAAATAATAAGATGAACTTATCCAGATACCTTCTGAATATGTTGTTCATCATACACATAATGTTTGTGGGTGCATTGGTCAACCCAAACGACATCACTATAAATGCGTAGTTCTCATACCTTGTACAAAAGGCGGTTTTGTGAGTATCCTTGTCATGAATCCATACATGATGGTACCCAGATCGTAGGTCAATATTTGAAAATATTTTAGCTCCTCCCACCTAATCGAACAAGTCATCAATTCTGAGGAGGGGATAACGGTTCTTGATAGTCATTTTGTTCAACTAACGGTAATTGATGCACATTGGAATTGTACCATCTTTATTCCTTGCAAACAATATCGGTGCTTGGTAAGGGGACACACTGGGTCAAATATACCCTTTCTCTATCAACTCCTACAACTACAGTTTGAGTTCCACCAACTTAGGTGCACTCATGTGGTAAGGGGCTTTGGAGGTCGGAACTAATCCTGGGTTCAGTTCGATGGAAAAGTTTAGGTCTTGTTTCATAGGTAATCCATGGATTTCCTTGGGAAACACATCCTTGAATTCTTCAAGAAAGGGGAAGTATTATATACGTTGTTTCATATCAAACTCTATGTCTCAGATGTTTACTGCAAACAACTTGCAACATTTCCTAATGCATTTCTTTGCTTGTAAGGTAGATATTTGTCTTATAGACACTTTCTTTGGAATTCCCTGAAACTTCACTTGGTTCCATAGGCTATCAGTAGACAAGATAGACTTGTGCGAACAATCGAGCATGATGTGGTGTTGTTCCATCCAGTCCATGCTGATGACTACATTGTACAATCCTAGAGGTAGGATGTTTAGGTTTAATTTCGTAATAAAACCATTTAGGTTTAACTCACATTCTTTAACAATTTCTAAAACCTTCTATTTCGTACTAGTGGCTAACTAAACCAGCCAAGGTTTTTCATGTTTTACTTTTCCTAGTTTGCATTCATTAACAATTTTAGGTGAAACATAGCTCTGGCAGCACTAGAATCAATAGGTATTGAAATAGAAGCGTTCAATATCTTACCTTCTATATCAACCATCGTAGCTTGATGATGTGCATGTCGGCCATCCAATTCTACATAGATCCGGGGTCTTCCAACTATGTATTCGACAGTTGGTTCTTCTTGTAAGTTGTGCAAGACCGCATTGGTATTGGACTTACAATCTTAGGCATAATGAGGCATGTCGCATTTCCAGCACTTGATCTATAGCGGGGTAGCATTGTCTCCACTTTCTACTGGTTTGCTAACATTATCAGTTGGTACATAAGGATTTGTACCATATCTATTAAAGTTCTTGTTCACTTGAAGGCCATTATTTTTCTTTTTGTATGGCTGTGGGTTGGACCTAGGTTTGCAGTTATCAAAGAAGTTCTTAGAATTTTCTTGGTTTTGGTTCAGGTTCTCCTACCTAAGTTGTCCATGCTCATAACTAACCCTATCTTTGTGTAGTGTGGTATCCAAAGTCTTATGCATGTCGAATTCAATCTTGTCTTGAAAACTAGGAGGAACACATCCTAGGAACCGCTGGATCTTTACCTTTTCTTATTTTATGTATGGTACATAATCCAACAGATCTAGAAATATGTTAATAAACATGTCCATAGTCATGGATCCCATGTGTAGTTCATGAAACTCTTTCACTTTTCGATCAAATAACCTTTCAGACATATATTTTTCTTGGAAAAGTTTTTAGAACATATCCTTGCGTATTTCCTGCAGCTCATCTTTCGTGATATGTTTTAAATCCCTCCATCATCTTATTTCCTTACCATTTAAGTTATAGATGGCAAGGATAGCCTTCATCTCACTTGAGTAGTTATGAAACTGAAAATACTTGCTCATGCCCAACAACCATTCTTCAGCCTTCTCCCCAGTGTTTACTTCACCTTCATAGGTCGGGGATCTTATTTTTTAAAACTTCCCCTGAAGACTGTGATCACTCCTTTGCTTATTTCTCCGTGGAGAAACTAAGTCATCACTATAAGGACTATGATGGTCTCCTTTTGGTGCTTTAAGGGTGCTTTCTTCTTTTTCCTCTCCTCTTTGGCTGCTGGGCTATTTTGGGTAAGGTTCTCTTTTGAAACTATTTGTGGACTGAGTAGTTTTACCTTGTGGGCTTCCTCCCATCATATTTATTAGTAAGGCTTCATTTATAGCTTACTTCTCCTTCCTTTTGTTCAGGATGTATTCTATGAAACATTTTAATTCAACTTGAAGACTGTGTAAAGTTTTCAAAACATCAGAGTTTATCTCTGCCACCAGCTCCGCTTCCGGAGTGGGGATGGTCATCTTTACTTGTCAACTATTTTCTTCCTCAGTATTCATAAACTGAACAATGCTATAAAAATTCCTGTAATTGCAAAAAAAATTAATAAGAGGAAAAATTTCTATTAGAAACCAAAATTTAATATTATACTTTATTTCCTCTGTGATGATAACTTGGTGCACCCATAGGTCTCTTATTATTGAGAATGCGCTCTGATACCACTTGTAATATCCCAAAAAAATAAAAATAAAAAATTCATAAGCTAATAAAACTACCTGAATGGAACATTATTACTCTTGCGGAATATACGTACACTACTTGTACTGTTGTATGTTCGTAAGTTTTCCTTACGTTCTGTCATTTACTTCTAGTCATTTATTATTAGTACATTTTGCTTACAATGTCATAAGTATATTTATTAAATTATTCTCTTGTTTGACATTACTGTTGATGTGTTAATGATTTGCATAGAACCTTGTTTACTTTGTTATTAATTGAGTTTTGACTTAACTTTGCTTGTGGGAACAAAGTGGGAGGAGTGGAGGGACTTGTTCTCCCATGACAGTCTAAGAGGTAAAGTATTACTTGACACCCAGGCAGGCTTAGTTCAATCGAACTAAGACACCTCTTTTACCCTATATGCAGATTATATCTAGCGACAGAGTTTTGAAGAGCGCTTAAACAAATTGGTTAAAAGTATACCTATTGTTCGTCATTATACTTCATTATGGACTCAGTTTAGCAAGTTGAAATTACTCCTCTCCTTATTTTATTAAGATGGTTAAAATGCATATGTCGTATTTTTATTCCATTATGTACTCATACTTTAGTTTATTTAATGATATGTATTAACATTTCTCTTAATTTTGTTTATAGGTTATATCTTGGAATCGATTTCAACTTGGAGTTTATTAGAACTAGGATACTTACCATGGCATATCCCATATGCCATGGTTCTCTAAGCACTTAAGCTTAGGGGACATACCCCATGTTTAAACTTAAGAGCTAGGCAATACAATTATTATGTCATTGCTTAGCGTTAGCGCATACTATACATGGTCTATGCCTTGATATGAAATATTGTAATAATATATGGTCTACATTTAAGCTTTGGGGAGTGGCGAATATAACTTATAGTGGAACCATATGATAGCAAGGTTTAATATTTTGCATGGATAGTTATACACGATAGTTTGCAGTGAAGTTTGAACTATGGAGAAGGGGTTTTTGAAATTCGATAATGGTCATCGGCTATGCCATTAATGCTTCTTGGATTTCATGGCCATCCCAATCTTAGGGCCTTGGCTCACAAAGCATTTGGAAATTAGTTTGGGTTTGATGAGGAAGGAGGTCTCGACTCTGTGCCGCAATGGGGGAAACAACCAACATGATGGAGGTAAGTTTTTCTTTTAGATTTGAGTCTGCATTACATTGGGTTCATGGCTTAGTCGCTGCATACTTCTCATCAATGTCATGTTACTATGTTTACACGTGACAGGGGAAGCGAGGAGGGATAGCTCAAGGTTTCGCTGCTAGCTCGAGACTATTACTAAGTGGCAACGGTAATCCTGCTATTCAATCTTTATGCTTTCCACCTCTTGGCCCTTTGGGTAGAGCTATGTTTTCAACTTGATGCTTGGTTGGGGGTTTAGCTATAGCGTTTTCAATTTCACCTTCGGGCTTAAGATTACAGACTTGGATTTTATTTTAACTGTTAAGGAGTTAATCCATGAATCGAAATCTGAGGCCATTTGGATCTATGTAAATTTTCTTGGTTATGTAAATCATTAATTTTATTTGAGCATTTTAGCCATGGGATGCACCATTACTTGCAATCTTCCATAGCCCATTGGCACACCTGTGTAAGCTTCAAACTTGGTCTTTAATGGCGACTATGTATCCGACTTGGTGATATCTATATAATAGATATATGTATTGTTTCTATATGTATGACAACAATGGTTAATTTATGTACTGTGTATGTGATTTCCCTTTTCATTTTTTATTAAAGCATTGTAAAATAAATGGAGTTGGGGTTGTAGGAGGAATTCACCTAAATGGATGCTCTATGTGTAATGGTGTTATTTATTTTGGATATTATAAATATTTTGTTAGTGTGGGTAAAGGGCTATGCTCTAAATGGCATGAGCCTTTCCCATAGTGTTGCAATAGCTTGTATATTATTTTCTTTATGGTTATTGGTCCTTATGTAAATTGGGTTGTGGGAAGCCATGGGTTGGAAATCATGATGACCAACGCTTAATATAGATTTATAGTTAATGGAATGAGTATTGAAATTTCTCTTGTGTGAGGCCATGCTATAGCTAGGGTCTTTACGACCTCACTGTTACCGTATGCACTTTTTATTATATGGCATTTGATGTATTTGTAACTTGCATCCTGCATACATTAGTTGTATAGTGTGGCCTGTGTAGAGGTATAAACAATGGATTATGTAAAAGGTTGATTCCTATTCATTACATTATTTCATGGCTTTTATTTGTTGTTACAAACCAACAGTATGGTTATACGATTTGGATTTTGGTTTAATATGTTATAATGTTGTTTTTATTACTGTTTTTGCCCTGGGTCTGAACATCCATGAGATTCGATGTCACGACCTCTATTGGCATAAAAAGGGTTTTAATTATTATTATTTTAATGATATGTGATTAAGATAGATTAAATAGCAATGTGGATTTCTTTTATAGCCGTGAGTTATGTGAATGGATGTGATTCTTGACTAGGCGACTTGGACTGTGGATTTTATAAGAGTACAGAGATTTGGTATTGGACCACATGGATGGTCACGATATCTTCTTTGTTCGGATATTTATGATGGTACTTATTTTAAATGGAATGTTATGGTATTTAGTTTGTATTATGGAGATAGACCTTGAAAGGTCTTTTAATGATTTATTAACTTTGTTTTATTTATAATATGTTCTTTAGTTGATTTTAAATGTAATTAGTAGATTAGCTTATAACACTATTTATAGGTTTGTTTACATACATACATACATACATACATATACATATACATATACATATACATATACATATACATATACATATACATATATATATATATATATATATATATATATTCACAATTAACTTGTACTTCTAAACTAGTTTTCTTTTAAAGAAATCTAAGGTAAGCCTCTGCTAAAAAATGAAATATGTCACTAGGGTAATAAAGCCTAAAGAACCAAATATATATCCTTAACCAGAAATAAAACTTATTTTATAGTAAACATAATCCAAGTATTTGAAATAACACAGAAACAAACTTGAAAGTACAAACCCTAGTGATATACAACATATGATAAAATTTACAGCCTAAGATTAATATTTAAGAAGTGAAAACCCTAGCAAATTCAAATCAGAAAATCAATCATAGAGGATTAGGAAAGGTATTGAAATCATTTACCTAGCATAACCAGCAATAAATCCAGAAATTAACATAGACAGTCTAGGGCTTCATACCTGCAATTGAAGCTCTATTAATGGCTAAACCTGCACACTCAAATAACTAGCATTAACTATTCAATGCAAATCTGACCTCTGTTTGATGACCAAATCACTTGGTAACTACCACATTCCACCCAACCATGACCCAAAACTGTTCCTAGTTTAAATCAGGATCCCCCCGAGATGAACTCCAACATGCAAGTAGCTTAGAGCTCCTAAGGCAGGGTTTCCTAACTGGTATTCAGTTCTAAATAAATTCTCTTTTTCCTTGTAGGAAAACATTTCTCCAAGAAATTACTTGAGAGCATAATAGGCAGAAAAAAATAATTTTGCCAGATAAAATCAGAGCCCCGAGCCTTTCCTTGGCTTGAGTCTTTATAGATAGAATTTTCAGCTAAAGGGACAGTTAAATCAAGAAACCTTGGTTTCTTGATTTAACCCTTTTCAATTACTAGTTCCTAGTTGGACTTTCATAGACATTATACTATTTATTAATATTTAATAATAAATAATAATTGATGGAACTTCTCTTCTTTATTTCATTTATTTATATTAATAATATATTTACTTCTTTATACATACCATGTATAAAGAACATAATAACATAATACTTTGTTAACATTTGTCTCTGGACATCATATACCATGATCCCTTGACTTAATGATGCTTGTTTATTAAGGTCAAGTACATAGATGGTTTAGGTCTACTAGGCTAGGCAACTCTAAACGTCCTTGTATGTTGGATTTCCCTCGTATAACGTGGTAGCTCTTCAGTACTTTGATGAGAATACAAAAATTTTAAATTTCATTTAATTACTTAAAAATAAGTATGATGAGAGCAATATTTTTCTCGATTCATTTTCACTCGAAAGTTATTAAATTGTTTTCAGTAACCCCTAGCACTTACTAGATCCCATACTCCATGCTTTAATAGGGAGTTACAATTCAGTGCAATTCCATAGCTCCTCGTTCAACACTAGTTCTAGGATGTACTTGTATGATACACCTAGGGATACAATGGCCAAGGATCCGATGCTCTAGAGCTTATGCTCAACATCAGCATGGAAGGCTCCAAGGCTTATGCCCAACACATCCAATTCTATTTTCATGTGTTCTAGAGCTTCTCGCTCAACATAAATCATCAATCACTCAATTTCTCTAGAGCTTCTCACTCAACACAAATCATCAATTACTCAAGTGCTCCAGAGCTCCTCACTCAACACAAAACATCTCATCAATCATGTGCTTCAGGGTCCACACCCAACATAAACAAGCATATACATATATCATCAATAATTGCCTTATGCACAATATATAAAACAAATCATCATGTTCATATGCAGTAGGGTCTTCGACCCAATATAAAAATAGAACATCAAGATAACCATCATAATCAATAGACACATGCCTATAAGTGTTAGGTCAAAAATTTGGGATATTACACTTTGGTTATTTGTATTTTATATTTAGGTTTTGTTTGAATCTTAAATTTGAACTAGTCTTTTACTCCTAAACATATCTTTGCTCGTAATATGAAATCTGCCAGTAGAGTTCATAGATAAATAAACATAAAGGTATTGATAGACTAATTCCTAGGTTTTATGAAAACACAGTGTATACAATAAATAAATGAAAAACTAGATATAACAGAAATAAACCCTAACTATTTCTTAAACATGAATTAATTTACAGATGTAGGGTTTATAATAAAATGTAAACCCTTAAATATTTTGACAGAAAAACAGTGGTAAACGTAGGGTTAGAATATAACATAAACACTTGCATATTCTAACCAACAATTATTCTAGATAACGAAAATAGGCAGTCAAGTACCTCATACATGAAAACTGAAGCTCTTCTAATGGCTGAAACCTGCACACTCAATTACCCATCATTAACAATTCACAGGCAGATATGACCTCTGTATAGATGACCGAATCACTTGTTAACTACAACATTCCACCCAACCATTATCTGGAACCATTCATGGTTTTAATCTGGACCCCCCTGAGTTGGTTCCAATATGCAAGTAGCTTAGAGCTCCTAAGCTAAGGATTCTCGAACTCGTATATCAGCTCTCGCCATGGATGAGTTCTCATTTTTTCCTCTCAGGAAAATGTTCTCCAATAATTCTCTTGAGAATAATCAGGAAGAATAATGAATCCAAAAAATAGAAGAGATCCCCAAGCCTCTCTTTGGCTTGAGATTTTATAGACAGTCTTTTTAGTCAAAGGAACAGTTAAATCAATAATCATTTGACTTCTTGATTTAACCCTTTTTATTTAATTTAGGTACTTTTAATATTTTAACTTAGGAATGTTTAACTAGTTCCTAATTGAACCTTTGTAGGTGTTAAACTATTAAATTTTCTTTTAGCAATAATAATAATAGATGAAACTTTTCCTTCTTTCTTACATTATTAATATTATTACTATGTTTACTCTTTATACATACCATGTATAAAATATATAAAATATATAATTTGTTAGCATTTGTCTTTGGGCTTCATATAATATGATCCCTAACTTATGACACTTTCTTCATTAAGATCATCAGGTAGGTGGTTAGGTCTACTAGGGTAAGCAACTTTAAACATCCTTTCATGTTGGATTCCCTCGTATAACATGGTAGTTCTTTAGTACTTGATGAGATACAAAAATTCGATATTTCATTTAATCACCTATAAATAAGTGAGACAAGATCAATATTTTACTCGAGTCGTTTACAATTCCAGAGCTCCTCGCTCAACACTAATTCTGGGAAGTACTTGTAGGAGAAACCTAGGGATACAATGGCTAAGGATCCGATGTTCGAAAGAGATTATGCTCAACATCAACATGGAAGGCTCCAGGGCTTATGCCCAACACTTCCAATTTATCTTTTCATGTGCAGGCTAGAGCTTCCATGTGCTCCATATCTTCTCGGTCAACATAAATAGAAGTACTCATGTGCTCCACAACTTCTTGTTCAACACAAAACATCAATTTACCCATGTGCTACAAAGCTCCTCACTCAACACAAAAATTGCATCAACCATTTTCTTCAGGGTCCACACCTAACACAAGCAAAGATATATATATATATATATATATCATATGCAATTGGCTTATGCCCAATATATCAAACAAATCATCATGGTCATATGGAGTGGGGTATTTGACCCATTATATCAAAATAAAACATCAAGGTAAAATAATAATAAATGGGGCTCATGCCCATAATTGTTACATCCAAAATTCGGGATATTACATTATGGAAAACCACCATATCTAAGCCAGGATTGCCTTACAACAAATTTGGAAACACAATGCTAAATAGTTTAGTGCCCTTTATTTTACCTCCTCCATAGTGGTTTTTCCTCCCCACTTTGGGGATGACCACCCTTAGCATGATTAGGGTTAGCATAGTTGGTTTGGAATACATTGTAAGGGCTTCAAACAACCCGCCCCCCAACCAAGCTTGTTGTGAATAGTTCCTTCTATAAGCATCGTTCCAACAAGACTATTAAATCCAAACACAAGTGTCATTTTGTGGCAACAATGAATTGCTTCACACAAGTGTATTTCCATATGACATTTTTTTCTTAGAGGAGGTCAATTTCAATTGAAAAGAAAACATACACCATTCAAACTTTCAACCCTAAAAGCAGGAAATATGGAGCTTTGCTACTAAATCTCGTTAAAACAAGAATTCATTACCTTTTCCTTACATTATAGTACACTAACACAAACATATTTGTAAAAGTTATTATATTCTAATCATATTATTATATTTACAAAAGTGATTATATAAAGATTATATTATTAAAAGTGATGAATATAATCACATGATGTACAGCTACACCATTAGGCAGTTTTATAACTAGCGCCAACCATATTACTAAGATTAATATGTTTGAAATACACTGAGAGGTATATATTTGACATATTGATAAAAAATTTTACTAAAGCATGTGTCAATTACTTAAATCTAATAGTTACGCTAATATAACAACAACTTAATTTATGGTTGTTAAGCTCATATTTTAAGCTAGGCTCATATTGATATCATTATTGGAGTTAAGCTAATAGTTGTATCTAATAGGTAATTTAAAAGTTAATATAAAGCTTAGAATATGCCTTATGCACATTAACTCGACTCCCAAGTGTTATATGGAGTTCAACTGTCACATAATTTGCATATTACCTAAGTGATTGTTCTTGGTGCATGGTTTTACTGAAATCAAGGTCAACTTTTCATGCTAAGAGATAGGAGTTCATCTAAATTTATTTTAAGGAGTAAGCTATCTACCCGACCATTTGCACCGGGGCCCACTTGACTCCTTTCGGTAATAGATTACTTCGTTAACTTTCTTGATGGTGAGACCAAGAACAACAGATTCTGCTTCTTTTCTTGTTCTTTTCTTGCATTTTCATTGCAGATCAATTCTACAACAAACTATTATTACACTCTAGTATAATGCAATAATGAAGAATACTAATTTACCAAATCAAATTGAATCTACAAACTGAACCGATCTAAACCTAATCTGAAATTGTATTCTAAAAACTTGTAATTTGAAATTCAATTGTTATGGATTTGATAAGGCCAATGTTCTGTGTGTATGCTAGTTTATAACTTTAACCTCTGTGATCATGAAGGATAAAAAGGATAAAAAATCCAAGGTTTAAACATGGATCGAGTTCCATAAAACAAACAAAGGATTTGATTAATTGTTACAAGGAAGTTGGTAAAACTTTCCAAGTTTTAGATCTTTCCAGTTATTTTTATGGAGTTTTCTAAAATTATACAGTTCGAAACATAAATTTGCAATTTTTATAAATTTATGGATGAATGAATTCAAGAGCGCAGTTGGTGTGAAAGTAGCTGTTGGAACCTGACTGTGTCAAGTGGGCCCCGGTGCAATTGGTCGGGTAGATAGCTTACTCCTTATTATAATAGTTGTATCATTATTGGAACAAGCTAATAGTTATCCAATATAACCGCCATTAGAGTTGAAATAAAGCTAATAGTTGTAAAATCATTGGAGTTAATCTAATATTTACGCAATGTAACACTGATTAGAGTTAAGTTAAACTGATAATTGTAGAATCATTGGAGTTAAGTTAATAGTTGTATCTATTAGTTAATTAAAAGTTATTATATTGGCAATTGAAATTCAATTAAAAGTCATGATTGGAGTTGAAGTTATAGTTGAAGCTGAAGTTTTCTTTTTCCAACTATCACGAATTTTACTTATGAGATGTTAACTAAGTTATTTTTAATTCTTTTTTGAAACTCTTAATTATGAGTTAGAATAACCCCCTTTAAAAAGAATCGAAAACCTAATTAGCTATATAAATTGTAATATGACTTGTATATTAGCTATATGTCCAATTAAGAGATGGTGGAGTTTATTAGGAGTTTGGAGGAGTTTATTAGGAGTTCAACTATTTTATTCGACTAAGGCTTAAGTGATTAGAGTTGAAGTTAAGCTAATAGTTGTAGAATCATTGGAGTTAAACTAATACTGTATCTAATAGTTAAGTTAATAGTTATCCAATATAAATATAAATGTGATTAGAGTTGAAGTTAAGCTAATAGTTCTAACATCATTGGAGTTAAGCTAATAGTTGTATCTAATAATTGATGGAGTTAAGCTCGTACTTATATATAATAATCAAATAGTTCATGATTAATTTTAATTTTTACAACTATCACCAAGTGTACTTATCACATGTTAATTAAGCTATTTTTTCTAATCAATCTAGATAGTAGGCCTTGTCTCGTTCTTGTATAATCTTGGACAATGCACATGGAATCTACACTTGTCCCACTCTCCTCTCTAGATGAAAAATCATAGATGGTAGTCTACCCCAAAATTCTAACATATATACACCTTCAGCGTAATTAATGACACCCATTGGTATCAACCAGGTTGACACAGACTCGTATCAACCAGATTGTAGTAGTGTATAAAGAACACATCAATCAAGGTATGAATCCTTTGTTATTTGTAATACTTCACATTATTCTTTGAAGTGATGCACAATTAACACTAGAATGATTTTTTTAGTTGCTATATCTAAAGGCAGACATTGCAAGATGGATGGGCGGGTCAACTACTATAATAGATTTGGAATATGCATGGTTTATTTTACATAATCGTATACCAAATTTGATAAACGAGTTGGAATTAACAGCTTCACAGCACTATCAACCTGCTAGCCATGACTTCATGTACATTCATTCAAGTGTTTATAATATTTGCAACCAAGAGCCCCCTAATGAATACTTTCAGCAAATCTAAGATAAATATTATCAATGTTTGAAAAAATACATCATTTTCAAAGTTTTTCCAGCTTTAAGGAAAGAGCTGAATGATGAGTTCCTAGTGTTGAGAGAACTTGTGAAATGGTGGGAACATCACATAGCCATGATCCGATATCTTTCCAGTATGTTCTATTATGTGGATGATATCTTTGTCCAAGAAAATGAACTTCCTTCACATGAAAAAGTTGGATTCACTTGTTTCCATGATCAATTGGTCTATTATGATATGCGTAGTAATATCAAGGGTGCAACTATCAAGCTAATTAATCGAGAGTGCCATAGAGAGAAAATTGATCAGGCTTTGCTCAAAATCATTCTCCACTTTTTTCTGCAAATATGTATAGATAGCATGGACTTTTATAAAACTAATTTTCAAGTTCACATCTTGGAAGACACTGAAACTTATTATTCTGGATCTCACAGTATTCTCCCGCTGAATATTTGCTAAAGGCCGAAGAATGTTTGAAATATGAGAAGAATAGAGTTGCCACCCATTATTTGCACTCGAGTGCTGTGTTGTAAAAATTAATTACTCGCAGATCCATAATTGACTCTCAGGTGACTCTGTTAGAGTCTGTATCAGTCAAAATATTGCCGGTCAGTCTGACAAGAGGGAAGAGTCCATGATTTGGTAATATAAACCAGTCGAATGTATTTCTGAAGCTAAGTTGTTAGGTAGATAGTTATTACAATGTTTAATGGCGAGTTAGTCGACTCATGTAGAAGCAATTTTCAGGTTGCCTATAAATAGAAGAAGAAAATTTTAAATCAGTTTAGACATAGTAGAGAGACAAAAGAACTCAGGGTGAGAAAGGTGAGAAAAGATAAGTTGAAGCTTAAGCTTCTGTGTATGTGATTCAGTTGAAGAGATGAAGCTCTGTAAAAGGATCAGTAGATGAGCTGACAAGTCTGGACAGACAAGTTTGTAATATCTTTATTATTTCCGCATAGTTATATATATGAAATAGTTTATGGTTGAATGCATGTTTATTTGGCCGCATAATATTTCCAGATTTACTTGTGTAAATGTATTTTACCATTACGGTTGAGTGAAATAACAAGAACCCATAAATTTCTCACTCCATGAAAATTCCAGGTTTTATGGCACATTGGTCGACTCAAGTCTTCCTACATATTTGGGAATATGTTTTTATAAGGTATTTGGATTTGCTAATGTGTCCATTTTTACTTCATGTTACTCATAGGTGAAAAGCATTTGTAATTTCTTGAGTCTTTTAGACTAAGAAAAATACTCTATTGATTTTGACATAAGTGGACCCACAAGGTCGATTTAGTGAGCCAACTTGAGAGGTCGAAGAGGTCAGCTGACTTGAGAGGTCAAAGAGGTGAGCCGACATAGAGGTCAAAGTCAGTCGACTTCGAAGTGACCAGTGTTCGAGGTAAAAATCAGTCGGGAGAAGATAAGTAAGAACTTGTCGAAGTAAATCAGTTGAGTCGAAAGGCCGACCAAAGTTGATAGACTTGTCTAGTCGGGAGATAGACAAGTTTCATCCAACAAGTGAAAAAGTGAAAAAGAGGTCGACGTGAAAATATTTAATTTTAATATTAACTAAGCGTTAAACTCAAGTTTAGTCGGCTTGGTTTTGGCTAACTGGTATCAAAGCAAGGTTTAGGAAAGAAATCTTGTCTTAAAAGGTGGAAAATTAATTTTCTAAGAAAATTTAATTAAAAAATTAAAAATGGATTCCACTTCTGGTTCATTGCAAACTCCAATTTTTACAGGAAATAATTATGAATATTGGTCTTTAACAATGAAGGCTTTATTCAGAGGTCAATATGTCTGGGAGATAGTCCAGCATGGTTATGCAGAACTAGCAAACATGACAACATATAACAATCTCACACAGGCTGAGAAAGATGTCTTGAGAGAATAGAGGAAGAAATATGGAAAAGATCTGTTCTACATACATCAAGCTATGCATGAAATCATACTCCC
Source organism: Pseudotsuga menziesii (assembly GCA_001517045.1). Lineage (NCBI taxonomy): Eukaryota > Viridiplantae > Streptophyta > Pinopsida > Pinales > Pinaceae > Pseudotsuga > Pseudotsuga menziesii. The sequence goes on from LPNX010081147.1 coordinate 45,743, forward strand.
AAAATTAGCAACAAAAACTAATGCTAAGCAAGCATGGGATACATTGGAGACCGCCTATTAAGGTTTGGATAAGGTAAGGACATCCAAGCTTCATATTCTAAGAAGAGATTTTGAATCTCTGTCCATGAAATATTAAGAGAATGTAGACACATTCTACACCAGAGTTGTTGGGTTGATAAACCAACTGAAATCTCATGGAGAAGCCATAGAAGACTGAAGGGTTGTTGAAAAAATTCTCAGAAGTCTTCCACCAAGATTCGAAAGCTTGGTTGTGACCTTAGAAGAACACACATACATGTCAACATTTACCATTGACGAGTTGCAAGATTCACTCATCAATCATGAACACAGACTCAGCAGAACACAAACATCATTGGAAGGTGCATTTTCAGCACAGACATCCATAAGTCGTGGTAGAGGAAGGGGGGGAAACAACTTCAGAGGCAGAGGAAGAAGTTCTTCAAGAGGAGGACGAGGTAGAAGTCCTACAAATGTTGGTAGTAGAGGAGATAATCAGAACCCAAGTCAGCCAAGTGACTAGAGTTTTGATAAATAAAAAATCCAATGTCATTACTGTAAGAAATTTGGTCGTTATGCATATGAATGCAGGAAGAAACAATATGAACAAGGAAGGCAAATCCCAAATCAGTCAACCGACACCAACACTTCGACAAGTGCAATGTTAATGGCATTGACATCTCCACTTGAATGCAATGCTGTTCAAGAAAGTCCACATGACATATGGTACGTAGATTTAGGATGCAACAACCACATGACTGGTAATTTAAATTTGTTTTCTAGTCTAGACAATTCAGTTAAAACTGATGTTACACTTGGAAACAATGTCCAAGTTACTGTCTTAGGAAAAGGCACTGTTGATATTCTAACAAAACATGGGGAAAGTAAGTATATCCCTGATGTCTATCATGTCGAAGGTCTGAAACATAATTTTTTAAGCATTAGAAAACTAATACAAAAAGGCTACAGAGTCTACATGGAAGATGATCACTGTGTGATCAAAGATAAGCATCCAAGTGACCATATGATAGCAAAAGTGCCAATGACAAGAAACCACATGTTTCCCTTGAGAATAGTTCCCGACATGAAAGGGAAGACAAAAACAGGAGCTACATTCAAGGCAGAAAGTGAAGAAACAGTCGAGCTCATCGACAAGAGAGAAAATGGCAGCGCTAATTTGCAAGTTGTATTTCAAACAAAAATTCAGGATGAATCCTGGTTGTGGCATTTCATATTTGGACATCTAAATTTTGGTGGGCTGAAGCTACTTCACATAAAGAATATGGTGAAAGGATTACCATTGAACGATAGACCAGAGAGGGTTTGTGAAGGATGCATTTTTGGCAAGCAACACAGAGAGACTTTTGTTAGATTTATATCATTCAAGATACCATTATGATCTTAGGATATTTAACTGAGAGAATAACATGCACAGCAATAAAACATAAGCTCAACACAAGAGAAAAGAGACACAAATAATTTTCCTCAGGGAAACCATAAAGGAGAAAACCCCGCAACTTCCATAGAGATAGAATCAGCACCAAAGGTAAAACTGAAAAATAGTAAGATGATCTCCCGACAGCAGTAGTCTCTCTCTCTCTCACTGAGAGAGCTTATCCTCTCCCACTCATGTTCCCCCATGAGTGAGTGTGTGTATGATAATGATGAATAGAGAGGCTCTCACTCTCTATTTATATTCTTTCGTTCACTTGGAATCCACTCCAACATGTCGGCCTCACTTAACAATTACTTACTAGAGCCAACATCTCTAGGAGTTTCTAATAACCCTAGTGCCCCACCACTTGTGGGGACTTTGCCTCCTCCGACCAATAGGAGGGTAACACAATGGTGGGGACTATTGCCCTGAATTACAATGACTCACCTAGGGTCGACTTTACTAGGATATTCTAATAACCCAAGGGCCCCACAACTATGGGGACTTTAACCCTTGACCAATAGGAGGGTTACCCACAATGACTTGACATGACTTTCTCATTCTCGAAACTTCCCAGAATAAACATCAAGGTATGACATGACTCAAATAAATTACAATACATCCCATAATAAACATCGGGTTACAATACATAAGAAATACGGATGAATACATTCCGAAGTTACAATTACATCAACACTCCCTCTTAACTAGGAAGGCATTCTCTCGACATAATTTATCAGCACAAGTGTTCTTCTCTGTATCATCTGGATCATCATTGAGTTATCATCATCTTCGTCTTCAAGTCATGTTCATTTGGATCTGGATCATGACTCGATCTGGATCATCATCACTTAATCTAGATCATCACTCGATCTGGATCATCATCACTGGATCTGGATCATCACTTGATCTGGATCGTCATCACTGAATCTAGATCATAACTTGATCTGGATCATCATCACTGAATCTAGATCATCACTCGATCTAGATCATCATCACTAGATCTGGATCATCACTGGATTTGGATCAACATCACTGGATCTAGATCATCACTCGATCTGGATCATCACTGCTGGATCAGGATCATCACTCGATCTAGATCATCATCATTGGATTTGGATCATCACTACTATATTAGGATCATCACTTGATCTGGATCTCTCGGAGTCATCATAACTGGATCTGGATCTCATCTGGTCATCATCATGTGTGCTATCTCGTCATAGGAAGTTCTACAGAGCCATCCTTCTTTCATGCTAGTTGTAGGCCTAGCCATCAAGTAGGTCTTCATCCAGCACTTATATCTGACCTACTCATCAGAAAGGCATGCCCAACATTCACATATGATCATGTAGAAACCTATAATCACATCAGAAAGGCCCAACACTCACATTCACTAGCATGACAGGACATCACTATCATCTGTGAAAAGGCTTTAACACTTATATCTGACCTACTCGTCAGAAAGGCATAGTACTCACTTCCATATAGGCGGGAACACATCCTGCTCACAGTGATGAAATACCTTCATACTTTCATCCAGGCGGGAATCACATCCTACTCACAATGATGGAAGATTTCCATACTTCTATCTAGGTGGGAACACATCCTACTCATAGTGATGAAATATTTCCATACTTTCATCCAGGCTGGAATCGCATCCTGCTCATAGTGATAGAAGATTTTTGCACTTACATCCATCTTGGTGGGAACACATCCTACTCACAGTGATGAAATATTTCCATGCTTTCATTTAGGATGGGAGTCACATCCTGCTCACAATGATGGAAAGGCTTTGCACTTACATCTAACTTGGTAGGAACCAAATCCTACACCCTCGTTAGAAGGGCATGCACTCACATCTGACCTAGTAGGAACTAAATCCTACACCCTCGTCAGAATGGTACCCAATCCTAGACTGAGTTACCTGGTAATGGACCAGGTGCCTCCACTCTCCCAGAGAGTGGCAATTGCCCTTACATCTTTCCTACTTGATAGAATGGTCAACACTCACATCTGACATGGGAGGAACCTAATCCTTTAGCCATGACAAAATGGTTTAGCCCTTACATTTGACCTACTCGTCAAAATGACTCTCTCAGTTCTGGGATGAGTGTTCCTAGTAATTGACCACGTACCTCCATTCCCAGAATGGAAATCAGCACTCATATCTGACATGGAAGGAACCAAATCCTCTCACCATGACAGAATGGCTTAGCCCTTATATCTGACCTACTCGTTAGAATGGCTATGGATCTCAGCACTCATATCTGACATGGAAGGAACCAAATCCTCTCACCATGACAGAATGGCTTAGCCCTTACATCTGACCATGGAAGGAACCAATCCTCTCACCATGTTAGAATGGCTATGGGACTCATCACTTTCCCTTGGAGGAAACCTCGATCTGGAGAACACCAAGCTTCTCCCTGAAGTACTCAAACTTCACCCTAGCCAATGGCTTTGTCAACACATCAGCTATCAGTTCCTCCGTTGCAACATACTGGAGCTTCACTGCTCCCCTCTGCACCATATCCCTGATATAGTGATACTTGATCTCAATATGCTTCGACTTGTCATGGAACAATGGATTCTCTGACAACTTCACGCAACTCTGGTTGTCACAATGTATACAAGTAGCATCCAACTAGAGATCAAATAAATCAGATAGTAGTTTCCGGTGCCATATTGCCTCACAACTAGCTGAACAAGCTGTAGCATACTCTGATTCAGTTGTACTTAGTGCCACACAGAATTTCTTCCTTTTAAACCAAGATATCACACATGATCCCATACTGAAGCAACACCCTAAAGTGCTCTTCCTATCGATGGAACTACCTGCCCAATCTGAATCAACATAACCCTCCAGGTCAATCTTTTGATTCGCATTGTACTTGAGCACATAATCAACTGTACCCCTTAGGTACCTCAGAATATGCTTTGCAACAATCAAGTGAACATTTCTTGGATCTATCAAGAACTGGCTCAAGGTGTTCACAGCAAAGCAAATTTCTGGTCTCGTGTTCATCAGGTACATCAATGACCCAATCATCTAACGATACATCATAGCATCAACCGACTCTGATGAAGCATCGATCAATAGCTTTAGGTTTGATGCCATAGGTGTGGTCATGGCCTTGCAGTCAATCATCCTGAACCTCTTTAGGATCTCTACTACATAATTCCTTTGTCCAAGGAAGATTCCATATGCATTCTTCCACACCTCCATGCCTAGAAAAATAGTGCATCGACACATAACAGGAGCATCACTGGTCTTCTTCCTTCAACCTTGAAGCAAAGGTTGGAGTCTGCTTTAATCTTAGTAAGGTATAGAGTCATTAGTAATCTATCCATCCTATCATACCATGTCGAACCTTAGATCTTCTGCAGTCACTCCCTCTGAAGCAGAGCATCATACTCCCTCTGTCTTTTGCACTCTATGTACTGAAACATTCTGTACCGGAGTGACAAGTAGCTTTCTATGCTACTAGTATTCTATGTATCCATCTAGTGTATAGAATTTCATCTTCAACCTTGTAGCAAAGGTTAATATCTTCATCAATCTCATCATGTATGTGTTTCAATTCTTACTAGTTTCAAATGTCTCTTTGTAGTCTATGGCTTCTTTTCGTGAGAAGCCTCGTGCTATGAATCTTGCTTTGTATCCCACGATGTTTCCATCTACTACATGATGGAACTACGAACTTCTCTTTAGTTCTCGATACTGCATCCTAGACATCATTCTTCTTGAACTGGTCTTCTTGGTTGCTTCTTCATAGCTGGAAGGTTCTGCATCAATGATGTCGCTACATTCGTCATATTATTCTTCATCTTTTGAACTGTCGTCACTTGTTCTTTGGAACAAGTTTCATTCCTCTTTGCTTGTAGGAGATTATGTATGAAGACTTTCCTACAAATCAAATGCATTTGTATAGTTAGAAACATTTCATAAGGAATATTCATACTAGAAAATTATTATGCATAAATATGTGATCATGCAACTACTTTAGCCAATACTAAATTCATCCATATCTCACGAACACTTTTCTAGATGCCTTCCATCTCTACCAGGACATCATTGAGATTGTGCACTAATCCAATATGTCAAAAAAGAGGTTTCATTCTAGATAAGTAGCAATGGAGAGTTGTATAGCACCATGAGCTACTTACCCATCACATGCATATTAGTAGTATACTGTCGTTAATGCAAACATCCTATCATGCATAATACATCAACTGAATATAAACAAATGCATAACAAAATCAATATCATGAAAATACAATTGAATACTTATCTTTATTTGTTTCGTGGGTAGAATCCTTCTTGATCCTTCCACTTCATCATCTTCTTCATTCATGACTTCATCATTTCTTCTCCAAGCTCTCAAGATGGATAATAGATTCTTCAAGAATTGAGTCCTTCATATTACTCATCGCTTGAGAGATCTTCTTTCGATGGTGAGAGCTTGTTCTTCAATTTCTCCCATCTTCTCTTCTCTTCTTATGAGTCGAGCTTCTTCTTCTTCCCAGAGTCTGCTGAAAGTAATCACTTCCTTCTGGAACACATTCCTTGCATGAATGAATCCCATGATCCTGGGAGGCTATTCAAGGTGGCTATCACCACTTTTGCATTCTTCACTTCTGCTTCAAGTTGTTCTTTGATTTGAGAGACCCTTATGACTACATGGTCTCTGCATTATGGATCTTCACATTCTTCAACTGGTTTCTTAAGGTCATATTCTGATTTATGTTCCTCCCTTAAAATAGCTTGTTCAAGGAATCAAACATCATCGATGTCTTTAGGGAAGACACTTGTGGTACAATTTGATCCATGACTGAGTCAACCACGATCTTCTTGGCCTTGACCAAGTTCTTCTTGTGTAAGGCTTCTAGCCTCATCTCCCTCTGGAACTAGAACCTCTCTACTCATGTAGGTGTCCAATTCATTTTCCATGTTTGGAATTTGTCAACTTCACTAAGCTTATCATCAAGTTGATGTGATATATCACTTTGAAATGAGAACCTCAAATGGAAATAGAAAAAGATTAGATCTTACCGTTTTGAGGTGTCCATCCTGGTCTGGCTGATCTAGGGTTTATCACAGAAACCCTAATTTTCAAAACTTGGAATATTTTAGATCTTATTAGATAGACATATATATACCTTCAAATGGAGCTGTCCAATGTACTCTTTTTCTGAAAACAGTGGACGGAAACTCCCGGAAAAGGAATCCCTAGTTTTCCAATTTCTTCTGCAGAAATGACTATTATTGTTTCTATGATATCTTAGAAATTACTGATCCTATGTGTCTTACATTTCTCACTGAGTTAACCTCACATGGTCCTGATCCAGCACCATAGATTTCATCAGAATTGGTTTCACCAATTGTGATTTATGATCCTTTTCCCAAGATGACCTGTTAGAGGACTGTTCAAAACATCAAAGTTGTACGGACTTCCTTGTGTCACAGGTTCATCTTTTGAGACTTAAATTCATACCACAGAAATTAAATCTTGTGCCTGTTCTGTAACATCTTTAGGAATTCCATTTGGACCTATGTAGCGCAAGATATTGCAAGTCGCCCCAGGTGTCCTGTTTAGCAATGAATTCTAGAAGAGGCTGGAACCCTAACTTGGAGGGATTATATCTCCTAGAATATACTGAATCTAAGGCTGAATTTTTTACATCGTGTACATCAGGATTTTATCTTAGTCCCCTGCTAGTTTCCTCTCCTGATCCATCTCCAATCTTGGAATATAGCGAATGTACCAAAACTTAGCTGTTTTAGTATTTAGGGTTTTTCTAGCTCGGGGTCAAACTAGGGTTTGACTTTCCTGGAGTTTCACCCAACCAAATTTCTTGATCCAAGTCTCTAAACTTAGGTTTTGATGAGGAGAAAAATCCTATTCTAGGCTCACTCAAAAATTCATCTTTTGTATAAAGCCCTAATTTCCGCAGCGAAAACTGAAAATGCTCGAAATCGAATTCCGCTTCGACAGAAAGATGTGCCCTTAAATGGAGAGTAAACCTAGCATACTTTTGCTGATGGATTGTGGAGAGAGACACAAAAAGTATGAAGCCCTATCTTCTACAGCTACATAATTTCTTCTTCTCAGGTTAAATCTGATACCATGTTAGATTTTTATCATTCAAGCTACCATTATGATCTTAGGATCTTTAACTGAGAGAATAACATGCACAACAATAAAACATAAGCACAACATAAGAGACAAGAGACACAAAGAATTTTCCTCAGGGAAACCATAAAGGATAAAACCCTGCAAATTCCTCAGAGATAGAATCAACACCAAAGTTAAAACCGAAAAATAGTAAGATGATCTCCCGACAGTAGCAGTCTCTCTCTCACACTGAGAGAGATTATCCTCTCTCACTCATGCACCCCAATGAGTTAGTGTGTGTATGAGAATGATGAATAGAGAGGCTCTCACTCTCTATTTATATTCTTTCATTCACTTGGAATCCACTCCAACATGTTGGCCTCACTTAACAATTACTTACTAGAGCTGACATCTCTAGGAGTGTCTAATAACCCTAGTGCCCCACCACTTGTGGGGACTTTGCCTCCTTCGACCAATAGGAGGGTAACACAATGGTGGGGAATATTGCCCCGAATTACAATGACTCACCTAGGGTCAACTTCACTAGGATAGTCTAATAACCCAAGGGCCCCACAACTGTGGGGGATTTAACCCTTGACCAATAGGAGGGTTACCCACAATGACTTGACATGACTTTCTCATTATAGAAACTTCCCGGAATAAACATCGGGGTATGACATGACTCAAATACATTACAATACATCTCGGAATAAAAATCGGGCTACAATACATAAGAAATACGGATGAATACATTATGAAGTTACAATTACATCAACAACTTTTCCAATTGAAAAGTCCTATAGAACATGTACACCACTTGAAATTGTGCACTCTGATATTTGTTGTCCAATGTAGACATCATCCATTGGTGGCTGCAAGTATTTTCTAACTTTTATTGATGTCTACTGAAGAAAAACATGGGTATATTTTTTGAAACATAAATCTGATGCATTTAGTTATTTTCAGTAGTTCAAGGCACTCGTGGAGAACCAGAGTGAACATTGCATCAAGATCTTAAGGACCGACAGAGGAGGTGAATATGTTTCAAATGAATTTCTAAATTTTTGCAAGACCCATGGCATACAGAAACAATTCACTACACGGTATACACCTCATCAGAATGGTATTGCCAAAAGAAAGAATAGAACCATCATGGAGATGGCGTGCAACATGTTGGCAGCCAAGCAATTGCCAAATGAATATTGGGGTGAAGCAGTTCCAACTACCGTATACATTATGAACCAGTGTCCGACAAAGAGTGTGAAGAACAAATTTCCCTAAGAAGCATGGATAGGTATGAATCATAGTGTTTCACATTTAAATTTTTTTGGTTGTGTTGCCTATGCTCATGTTCTAGATGAGCTAAGAAGGAATCTAGACAAGAAGGGACAAAAATGTATTTTTGTTGGCTATTCAGAAGACACAAAAGAATACAAGTTGTATGATCCTGTCACAAAGAAAGTGATAATCAGTCGAGATGTTCAATTTTTCAAGAATGAATCATAGGATGGAACCGTCGACATAAATATCAAGGTTGTGTCGAACTTTGACAATGATGATATGGAAGAGGAAGTGGTTCAAACACCACATCTAAGTCAACCAGTCGCAGCACCGTCAACTCCCATGACACCATGACATGGTTCGGCACAAGGACCATTGACATAAGTAGTAGCTCAAGCTACACCAACAAGTACACAAAGAGGACAACATACTCCATCAAGTATTTCATCAAGGTCAACATCGACAGAACCGATGAAGACAATAAGTTTGTGAGAGATATATGAAGTTGGTACACCAAATTCATTCTCTCTCTTTGCATTATTTTCCCCTATATATGATCCACTAACATTTTAAGAAGCTGTTGAAGAATAAGTATGTGCGCAAGCCATGGATGAAGAAATAGAATGTATTGAAAAGAACCAGACATGGGAACTGGTTGATGTACCAAAATATAAAGATGTAATCAGTGTCAAATGGATTTACAAGAAAAAGCAAGATGCTGATGGGAATGTGAAAAATCACAAAGCAAGAATGGTGACAAGAGGGTTCACATAGCAACCCGGCATTGAATTCAAAGAAACATTTGCACCTATTGCATGCATGGATACAGTCAGAACAGTTTTGGCCATTGCTGCACAAAACAAATGGCATGTTCATCAAATGGATGTCAAGTCAGCATTCTTAAATGGATATCTAGAAGATGAAGTATATGTGGAACAGCCACAAGGGTATGAAGTTCCAGGTCAAGAGCATAAAGTGTATAGGATGAAAAAGGCACTCTATGGTTTGAAGCAAGATCCTAGAGCTTGGTACAGTCGGATTGATTCCTATCTCGCTGAAAATTGATTTCACAGAAGTGAAAGTGAATTGACTTTTTACCCCAAATTTGATGATAAAGGTAAGATTTTAATTGTCTAATTGTATGTAGATGATTTAATATTTACTAGTGATGTCGGCATAGCAGATTTTAAAGCAGTCATAGAAAGTGAATTTGAAATGACTGATCTGGGGCTTATGAAGTTTTTTCTAGGAATTGAAGTTCAACAGTCTGAAAGTGGTATTTTTATATCATAGACAAAGTATGCAAGTGAAGTTTTAAAAAGATTTAACATATCTAATTGTAAGACAGCCCCAACACCAGTAATAACATGTTTAAAATTGAGCAAGGATGATGAAGGATCAACTGTCGATCCTACGCTGTTCAAAAGGCTTGTTGGCAGCCTTATCTATTTTACAGTTACAAGACCAAACATTATGTATGGAGTAAGTCTGATCTCAAGGTTCATGGAGTCACCAGAGGACTCACATTGGCAAGCAGGTAAAAGAACTCTGAGGTATATAAGTGGCACAAAATACCTTGGTATTATGTATTCAACCTCAGAAAATTTTAAACTCATTGGTTACACTGATATTGACAATGGAGGTAGCATAGATGACAGGAAAAGCACATCTCAGTACACATTTCATTTTGGTACAGGTGTTGTTTCATGGGCTTCAAAGAAGCAACCCATAGTAACTTTGTCTTCAGCTGAAGCAGAGTATGTTGCAGCAAAAAGTGTTGCATGTCAAGCTGTCTGGATGAGGAGAGTGTTAAAAGACTTGTCACAGAACCATCAAGAATTGACAACCATCTTCTACGACAAAAATTCAGCCATAGCATTACCAAAGAATCATGTGTTTCACAAGAGAACCAAGTACATCGACATAAGGTTTCATTTCATAAGAGAGTTGGTGAACAACAAGAAATTTGTTTAGAATTTTGCAGGTCTAAAGATCAACTTGCATACATCTTTATGAAACCATTGGCAAAGGACACATTCTGGTATCTACGTAGCTAGCTTGGAATAAAAATCTCTCCACAGTGAGCTCTATCATAAATAGAGCATGTCTAAGCTCTAAAACATTTTGTAAATTTTGTTTTTAAAAATCCCCATCTGCTCATAATCAAGGGGGAGTGTTGGAAAAAGTAATTACATGCAAATCCGTACCTTACTCTTAGCCGACTCTATCAGAGTCTGTATCAATCAAGATCTTGTCGGTCAGTCTGACAAGAGGGAACAGTCCACTATTCAGCAATGTAAACCAGTCAAATTTATTTCTGAAGCTAATTTGTTAGGTAGATAGTTATTACAGTCTTTAATGGTGAGTCAGTCGACTCATGTAGAAGTGATTTTCAGGTTGCCTATAAATAGAAGAAGAAAATTTTAAATCAGTTTAGACATAGTAGAGAGACAGAGGAACTCAAGGTGAGAAAGGTGAGAAAAGAGAAGTTGAAGCTCAAGCTTCTATGTATGTGATTCAGTTGAAGAGCCAAAGCTCTGTAAAAGGATCAGTTGGTGAGCCGACAAGTCTGGACAGACAAGTTTGTAATATCTTTGTTATTTCCACATAGTTATATATATGAAATAGTTTATGGTTGAATGCATGTTTATTTGGTAGCATAATATTTCTAGATTTACTTGTGTAAATTTATTTTACCATTACGGTTGAGTGAAAGAACAAGAACCCATAAATTTCTCACTTCGTGAAAGTTCCAAGTTTTACGTCACATTGGTCGACTCAAGTCTTCCTACATATTTGGGCATATGCTTTTATAAGTTATTTGGATTTGTTAATGTGTCCATTTTTACTTCATATTACTCACAGGTGAAAAGCATTTGTAATTTCTTAAGTCTTTTAGACTAAGAAAAATACTTTGTATATTTCAACCAAAGTGAACCGACAAGGTCTATTGAGTGACCCGATTTGAGAGGTCAAAGATGTGAGCTGACTTGAGAGGTCGAAGAGGTGAGCTAACTTAGAGGTCGAAGTCAGTCGACTTCGAAGTGACAAGTTGTCGAGGTAAAAATTAGTCGGTAGAAGCAACAAGTAAGAACTTGTCGAAGTAAATCAGTTGATTCGAAAGGCCAACCAAAGCTGATAGACTTGTCTAGTCAGGAGATAGACAAGTTTCATCCAACAAGTGAAAAAGTGAAAAAGAGGTCGGCGTGAAAATATTTAATTTCAATATTAACTGAGCGGTAAACTCAAGTTTAGTCGGCTTGGTTTTGGCTAACTCGTTGAGCAGAAGTTATTAGAGAAAGTAACAAATGAACTCCTAGCCCATTATCAAACCCAACTTCTGGAGGATTCACACTACCATGCCTTGTTAAATGTTGGAAATAAAACAGATCTTTCAAGGATGTACAAGGTATTCTCTATAATACCCAAAGTTTTGGAACAAATAGCAAAGATATCTTCACAGACCATAACTAGTAAAGGAACAACCTTATTAATTAAATGGGAAAATTCTCTAAAACATGAGGTTATAGATATGAGGAATACACTACCGGGCATACAAGAACATTCATTTGTTCACCAAGTTATGGAGTTGCATGACAGATATATGGACTTTGTTAAACATGTATTTGAAAATAATAAACTTTTTCTCATTGCTATGGGTAACATATTTGATGTAATATGGAATGAGAAAGATGCAGGAATAACCTATGCAGAGTTGTTGGCTGCGTTTTGTAATAATTTGCTTAAAGCGGTGCCTTAGGAAATATGTTGGACGATCAAATGGATTTTGAGGTGAAAAAAGTGGTTAACCTTGTGGGGATATCTGGATGACACACATCTATTTTCTATATTTTGGATGAAAACACTTCCTAATAGATTGTTGTTCAATAAGGATGGATGCAAATGAAAGTTAGGAGCAGAGGTTTCTGTCAAAATTGAAGCTTCACTATGATGTACTAGATACATCAAATTTGGAAGTGATGCTTAATGATTTTGCACTTTCCAGGGAAACCCAAGCTACCTTTCTTGATATTTCGAAAAATAATCTTAGAATAGATTTCTCTATTATAGTGTTGAACACTATAATGTGGTCAACATGGGAATAGTTCGAGTTTAATCTACCCTCTGAGATTGTTAATTTTGTTGAGGTTTTCAAACAATTTTATTGTATGCAACATAAACAACGTAAAATTACATGGATATATTCCATGGGGACCTCTGATATCATCTCCAATTTTTTATCTCTTGATAATAGAAATTATCATCTCCAGCTTGTTCAAAGAATATATGACAGATCTACCAGTTTCCTAAAGATTAATTTGTTCCTAGAGCTCCTGAGTCCTTATATAGAATTATTATATAATTTTAAATATACTATTTAAAATTATCTAATAAAAAGGTAACTAATATTTATACTAATTAACTTACTAAATTTTACAAATAAATTATTAATTAAATAATGAATTATTTACCATATTATTTTATTTTCTTAATCGAATAACTTAAGCTATGTTTAGATAATTTTGCACATTTTATCTACCAATGTTCATGTAAAAATTTGTTGATAGTATCATTTTTTTAGTTTTTGGAATTGCATAATTGGGGTGTCCCACAGTCTGGTTGTTGCAATTTCTGCAATGAAAATCTCAATTTCAACAAGAAATCAACACCTTCTATTCTGACAAAATTTACACTAAAATGTGCAAATGGTAGAAACAATTACTTCATTAATATTTGGTTTAATAGTTCTATTAACTATCTATTTTGAATGAATTTTTTTCAAAATGTGTGTTATAAGTGATCAACTTTCCTAAATTTTTAATTCATCACAAGTATAATCTTGTGATGAAGATTCCTAACCTTTTAACTCATCTCAACTATAATCATGTAAGAATGCTTCTATAAAGATGTACAAACACAAAAATATAATTTTAATTAAAAGAAAATTAGTTACTTTCTAAAACTCCAACGTATCTGAGTGGATGTTAATAAAAAATACTCATCATCATTGCCATTTTTTTTCTTTCTTACATCAAATAATTAATACTATAATTTGAATTAAATCTATAAATTCAATTTTGAAAAAAACTAACCAAATTATTTTTAATGTAATCTTTTGTAACATTAAGATGGAGAGAGTGAATTACATTGTTATGTCCTTAATTGGACACTGTGATAATTTGGTTGTAGCAATTGTTATTTTTAATCATTTTTATTTTATGAGAAAGATTACATTTTAAATATGCTTTCATGTTTATCATGAGCATATTCAAATTCATAGTTCCATTTGAATTTCACATTTCCATAAAATCATATAGTACCTAACTGAATTTTAGGATTCCAAAAAGTGTTAGTGAAAATAGCCAAATTCATTTGACTTTAAAAACTTTGTACTATATCATGATGGTTCTTGTAAAATCCTGAATTTTGGACCTAATACGTATAGGCATGAGCCTATTGATTATGATGTTATCTTGATATTTTATTTTGATATATTGGGTCGAAAACCCCATTGCATATGAACATGATGATTTGTTTTATAGACTGGGCGTAAGCCAATTGTTGATGATATATATATATATATATATATATATATATATATATATATGCTTGTTTTTGTTGGGAATGGACTCTAAAGAACATNAGCTCTGGAGCACATGAGTAGTTAATGTTGTGTTGAGCGAGAATCTCTGGAGCACTTGAGTTCTATGTTTGTATTGAGCATGAAGCTATGGAACACATGCAAATTTAAGTTGGAAGTGTTGGGCATAATCCCTAGAGCCTTCCATGTTGATGTTGAGCATAAGCTCTGGAACATCAAATCCTTGGCCATTGTATCCGTAGTTGTATCATACAAGTACATCCTAGAATTAGTGTTGAGCGAAAATATCTGAAATAGCACTAAGTTTGTAAATCCATGTTTTTAGCGTTGAGTATGGGATCTAGTAAGCGCTAGGAGTTACTGAAAAGAATTAATGATTCCTGAGTGAAAACGACTTGAGGAAAATATTGATCTCATCAGACTTATTTATAAGTGATTAAATGAAATTTCAAATTTCGGTATTCTCATCAAGTACTGAAGAACTACCATGTTATACGAGGGAATCCAACATGCAAGGATGTTTAGAGTTTCCTAGCATAGTAGAACTAACCATCTACCTGATGACCTTAATGAAGAAAGTGTCGTAAGTCTAAGGATCACAATATGTGATTCCCTAAGACAAATGTTAACAAATGTTATATTATTATGTATTTTATACATGGTATGTATAAAGATTAAAT
This sequence comes from Pseudotsuga menziesii, assembly GCA_001517045.1. Taxonomy (NCBI): domain Eukaryota; kingdom Viridiplantae; phylum Streptophyta; class Pinopsida; order Pinales; family Pinaceae; genus Pseudotsuga; species Pseudotsuga menziesii. The sequence goes on from LPNX010081147.1 coordinate 60,878, forward strand.
GTACTAATAATATTAATATTATGAGAAAGAAGGAAAAGTTCCATCTATTACTATTATTACTACGATAAAAATTAAATAGTATAATACCTATAAAAGTCAAATTAGGAACTAGCTAAAAGTTCCTAAGTTAAAATGTTAAAAATACTAAATTAAATGAAAAGGGTTAAAGCAAGAAATGAAGCAATTCTTGATTTAACTACCCCCTTGAATGAAAATTATGTCTATAAAGTCTCAAGCCAAGGAAAGGCTTGGGGACCTGATTTATCTTTTTAGAGTCATTATTTTGCCTGCTAATTTTCTCAAGAGAGAGTTCTTGGAGAACATTTACCTAAGAGGAAGAAGGAGACTAGATCCATACCTCATATACAAAACTAGGACATCCTCACCTTAGGTGCTCTAAGCTACTTGCATGTTGGAACCAGCTCGGGGGGATCCAGATTGAAACCAGAAACGGTTCCGAGTCATGGTTGGGTAGAACGTGGTAGTTCCCAAGTGATTAAGTTATCTAATACAGAGGTCGGATCTACATATGAATTGTTAATACTGGTTATTTGAGTGTGTAGGCTTCAGCCATTAAAGGAGCTTAAATTTACAAAAATGAGATCCTAGACTTAATACGACTTAATACAAATTATGAATATCCCATACTAAATCTATGTTAAGAATCAGCGAAGACCTTTCAAGGTCTGTACGAATAAAGCTCCTTCCATTAACCAAATATTTTCCATTAACTAAGTATTACCTTAAAACTAATTAACAGACAAAGTAAATCAAAAACCCATATGGTCCACGATTTATAAATAATTATACTAGTACTTTTTACAAAATCATAAACAGTAATACTATTGCCAACGTTATAAACCTTGGCATAAATATACAAATTCAATCCATCTAAAACATTATAATTATGCATAATAAGAATCACACCCATAAGTTACAGGGCCTAAATAAAAACTACATTAATTACTTCATACACAGAAATCATTTAATATCCAAGCATTTGCATCGAGGTCGCATGAACGAATCCTATAGACACCCATTTTCCAATTCACATACATAAAACACGATGCCCTTTACATTAAAAACCACCATAAATTTAATATGTAGTAATCAATTTATAGCAACCATATAACAAATAACCAATGCATCATTACCATATTAAAATAAGAATTTTGTAGGTGTAACGAGGTGGCCATATCGAATCCCATGGACACTCAGAATTCCCAAATCACAACCATTGCAAATAATAAATCCTCAATACCATAAACGACCCAGGGTCAACTCTTGTAGGGTCTTAAATATTTTATAAGGCCATGGTGTATCAACTACACATAGGCTATAAAACCAACTTAAAATCATTACACAGTGGTCGTAAGACCTTTACAAACCCTCATGTTGTAAATCCATGGTCACGGCCCATAAATAAACTATTTCATGCCATGTCAACGAATCACTCACAACAATGAATTCCCACATAGGGTTTACACCCATGGCCTCCCTTAACATCTCATTTGCACATTAAAAACACCAACTGTAAGTTTGAATTTATTCATTATCATAGCCACAATGGTGGGTGCCGACACCATTCACGCATTAGAGGAAATTTGGGGTCTAAAATGGGCCTTATAAGAAAACACGCCAACAATAAATTTTGTGAGTTATAATTCAATAACCAATAGAATTTCAATAAAATGATTCAACCATAATAGTTGAATTGACATATTTGTTATAAAAGAAAACTATTTTTTTATCATATTTTCGGCATATCTCCCTATGTTTTTACTCAAATTCCGAGTGAGAGAGCTCGTTGGATGCAAAATTTAACTTTGCATCCAATGAGTACCCACACTACATACTTTTGACGGACCTCTCTACCCAAAAAACAAGAAATACCTGAAAATACATGATGATGACATCATCATCACATTTTTCAGGTATTTCTTGTTTTTGGGGTAGCAGGGTCTATCAAAAGTATGCAATGTGGGTACTCATTGGATGCGGAATTAAATTTTGCATCCAATGAGCTCTCCTGCTCAGAATTTGAGTAAAAACACAGGGAGATATGTCGAAAATGTGAACAAAAAAGTAGTTTTTTTCATTCTTCCTCCAAAATTAATAACTATTATTTTATTATTTTAACTATTATTTTATTACTTTTCTTAGGAGGCCTGTTTTAGACCTCAAATTTCCTCTCATGGGAATGGCCCCAAAATCTATCGGTGTTGACTATTTAAGTCATCCAAGTAACTAATACAACCAACATAGGCAAATGCCACATAAAACACATAAACCGTAACCATAGAATGAAACTCTGTAGTAAAATAAGAATCAACACAACAAAAGTTTATATACAGAGTAATTGGAAACCAAAATCAAGTTACACAGTCATTCCTCTGGCCATTGCACCATTGCAAGCAATGGTGCTGCCATTGTTCACATCATATAAATCAAAACCACAAATTTACAAATTACACGAAGAGCCTGTCAAAGGCACCAAGTTTATTCTCATGGATAAAACTCATCATTTAAATTACATTCCATTACATTTAAACTCAGGCTCAAAATCCATAAAAAACCCCACTATCAAACCCCAAAATGAAACGCATCCTTTGAAACCAAAACTCAACCAAACCCCAACCAGCAACGAGATAAATCTTAGTCTCAACCATGAAAGCCAAGATAGGACAAGTGTAAACTTGTTAATAGGATTACCATAAAGGAATGGCCTTGCCACAGCCTGTTTGCAAATCTATGAACCATGCCTCTCCTCAACATCCTTGTAACCTAGAATCAGAGCAAGGTAAGGGTAATGAGAAGTATGAATTTGTGGAGTAAGGTAACAACAAAGAAAAAATGCTGTAAAAAACACAAGGTTTCCACACCTGTCATCCAAATGAAATTCTCATTCACCATACTGTGCAGGAGCAAAAGCTAAGTAGTGAGCTGCAAAATGACCAAGCCGATCGTGAGCCAAGCCCTAATTCTGGGCTGCCACACACTCCAATGCACGTTGATGGTGCTATCTTGTTGGCCATTATCAAAACCCAAACCCACTTCCCTATAGTTCTCATGCATTGCATTATCGAATTCCTCCATCGTATGCAAAGTCTTAAGCCCCAATGTGCACAGGTTTAAAATATGATATATATTCGCCACCCCAAATGGATACAAGGTCAACATTTAACATATGTATCGCATAACCTTAGGCTCTAATCCTTAGAACCAATGCTCATCGAGCTCCTTAGGGTCCAAGCCTAGGACCATGGCATATGATATATGCCATGGTAAATTTGTTATTTAGAAAAACAAGAATTGATCTTTAACGCAAGTTATAAACTTGTTAAGAGTAAAAATATATGTTAGTAATTTATATTAAATAAACATGTAATACAAATAAAATAGGGTATGAACAGTTGATAATAATTACCCCAAGAACAGTAAATGCCTTTAAAAATACCTAGTTGTGGCATGCAATAATAGGTGCGGTATTGACCTTTTCAATACTACAAGTCCGTAAAGAACAATAATAAACAACCAATAGGTGTAACTAGTAGCAAGTATAAGCACTAGTGACCAAACGTTCCGCTTTTCGTAAAAAGTTTATCATCACTAGGTGCACCTGCACGTAAACAAATTAAGATTTCCTTAGTTCAAACATAAGTAAGTAAGCCCACTAGACAAGTAGAGACTCTTACCTCTCATACAGTTACATGGGAGAACTAGTCCCGCCACTCCACCCACTTTGGTTCGAGAAACAAAGTTAAGTTAGAATCAGGTATACAACATAAGCACATGTCAAATAATAATGAAGTACATATTCAAATAAGCTAACATACACAACAAAGCGTAGCCGTAAGAATCACATAGTAATCAACATTACGACATCATAATCAAAAATAGTAAACAAGAAGTAATAATCATAACTGAAGTAAGGGAGTAAGACGTAAGAACAACTTATGAAAATTCAGTAGTACGATAGAGTACGACACACTCTGCAAGTTTAAATAATGTCTCGAATAGGTTGTGTCTAACTAGACTAATAATTTCTTTTTTCAATTTTAAGGGACATTACAGTTCTACATTCATGACAACCCAGAGTTTGCCAGCTAGAATGTTTATTTCCATGTAAATGTGCTAAAAATTTACATTTTTCATCATGTCCTTAACCCTCTATGTTTCTTCAAGAGATGGGATTTGTTGAACATTATGAATCATGTTAATGTTTGTTATCCATTTTATAATTAATTTGAGAGTGGCCAAATATTTGTTGATTTGTTAAGCATTTTTCCATCACTAGCCATAAACGAAGTCTAAAAATCCCTTAATTCTACATAGTTATTTGTACCATTTCCAAGTGCGGCTTTAAAATTATACCAAATATTATCTATTAAGTAAATTAAACCTCCAACGCCACATCTTTTTGGCTCACTATGTGCTACCCCATGTAAATATCCCCATGGTTTACTCTTTTCAATTTCTTCCTCCGTTAGTTATATGCTAATGAGTTTCCAAAACATATTTGGTTTATGGCTAATCAAATACCCCATGCCACAATAGGAGGAAGAGATATAAATGTAATATTATCAATTCCACAAGATATTCAAGCTATATTTAACATTAGAGTGAAACATGAACAAAAGAAGAAGAATTTCAAAGAAGGAAGAACAATTTCACTACTCAGAATTATCAAACAACTATAGTGAAATTAATCAAATAAGAGGAACAAATTTGATTTAATATTTGTTATTAATATTTTGTAAAGTGAACATGGTGTTGATGAATATGTAACTTCGGAATGTATTCACTTGTATATCTTATGTATTGTAACCTGATGTTTATTTTGGGATGTATTTGTGATGTACTTGTGTCATGTCATGCCCCGATGTTCCTATCAGGAGGATCTATAATGTAAACAAGTCATGTCAAGTCATTGTGGGTAACCCTCCTATTTTCTAAGGGTTAAAGTACCCCCAGTTTCGGGGCACTAGGGTTATTAGACTCTCCTAGAGAGGTTTTCCCTAGTAGGGTTTTAGTCATGTTGGGAATTAGTATAAATAGAGAGCTAGCCTCTCTATTTAGTACACACTCATCCACACTCAGTTGTAGCACATATCTGAGCAAGAGAAAGAAACTGGGGCAAGGAAGAAAGAGTTTACTACTGTCGGGAGATCATCTTACTGTTTTGGGGGTTTTACTTTTGGTGCTGATTCTATCTCTGAGGAAGTTGCGGGGTTTTCTCCATTTATGGTTTCCATGAGGAAAAACATTGTGTTCATTGTCTCTCATGTTTGATTGTTGTACTTGTTTTTCTCTCAATTAAAGATCCTAACATAATGCTAGCTTGATTGATAAAAACTAACATGGACTCAGAGCTAACCTGAGAAGAAGACATTGTGCAGCTGTGGGAACTAGGGATTCGTACTTTGTAGATCTCTCTCCAGATATTGTCAACAAAAGAAGGTTGGAATAACTCTCCTCAGGACGCATCTTTTTTTCAAAGCAGAATCCAATTCTGAGGTTTTTCAATTTTGGAGTCGACACTGCTGCCAAAAATTAGGGATTTTCATAAAAGAGGAATTTTTTAGTGAACCCATCCTTGGAATGATCTCCTCCCCAAAATTGAATTTAGGGATCAAATTCAAAGCATTTGGTTGGATAGAACTCTGAAAAAGCAAAACCCTAATTTTCTCCTGAACCAACACTACAGGATTTTCAACTCCAAATCCAGATCCAGCACCTTGACCTGGTAAGATATAAATATTCTGTATTTCCATTTGAGGTTCTTAGTTAAGATGTCTCATCATACCAATATTGATGAAAAGCTTGAGGGACATGATCAATTTTGAGCCTGGAAGTATAGGATCTGCTTGGTCCTGGAAGAAAATGAGTTGGACTCCTATATCACTGAGGAGGTTCCAGTTCTAGAGGGAGATTAGGCAAAGGCCTTACATAAGAAGAAGTTGGTTATGGAAAAGAGGATCATTGCTGATTCTATCAAGGATCACCTCATACCACAGGTGTCCTCCCTCAAGACACCTAAAGCTATGTTTGATGCCCTAACTAAATTGTTTCAAGGGAAGAACATAAACCGGAAGATGACTCTAAGAAACCAACTGAAGAATGTAAAGATACAGAATGCTGAGACCATCCATTCTTACTTTACAAGTGTCTCTCAGATCAAGGAACAGCTAGAAGTAGTAGATGAATAAGTGGAAAATGCAGAGATTGTGATGACCACCTTGAATGGTCTCCCTAGATCATGGGACTCCTTTATTCAAGGGATATGTGCTAGAAATAAGTTAGTCAAGTTCAGCAGACTGTGGGAAGAATGATCTCAAGAAGAAGCTTGAATAACATCTCGAGAAGAAAATATGGGAAGTGAAGATCAAGCTCTCATAGTTCACTCCAAGCAAACCAAAAGAAGTTCTCATCACTCCAGAGGTAAGCATTTCTCTAAAAATATCTCTAGAAAATACATGTCTAGAATCAGATGCTATACATGTGATGAAGTAGGACACTTTGCAAGAGATTTTCCTAAAAGATAGAATAATAAAAGGAGAAACAAGAGAAGACATCATGCTCATGCTGCAGAGGATGATGAACCATCAAAGAAAAGAACAAGATATGAAAGTGAAGATTCTTCTAGTGAAGAAGAATATGTCTTGATTTCTTCTCTCATGGGAAACATCACACATGGAAGCAATGATTGGCTTATAGACAGTGGGGATTCCAAACATATGACGGGATTCAAAGAGTCCTTTGTGAGAATTTCAGAACATGAATCACCTCACGAGGTGAAGCTTGGAGATGACTACCAATATCCAATAAAAGGTAGTGGGGAATCATCCTATAAATTAGACTCTAGGAAGTCTATGAAGATGCAAGATGTATTGTTTGTACCAGGTCTCAAGAAGAACCTTATCTCCATATCTACATTATATGCAAAAGGAATGAGGGTTGCATTTATAGATGGTCAAGTCATCATGTGGCCAAAAGGAAAGACTATCGATGATGCAGTGGTGATTGGAGAACAAGAAGGAGGATTGTACAAATTAAAGGGCCATCCAGAACAAGCCTTGGTCCATGACACAGTAGAGCCAAATGAGCTTTGGAATAGAAGGCTTGCACATGTGCATTACATAGCACTACCAATGGCAAGAAAAGCTGTTGAAGGTCTTCGAAAAAAACAAGCAAACATGATGGGGTCTGCAAAGGAAAGAATACAAAGAAGACAGTTCCAAGTAGCAAAAGCAAAGAAAAAGGAATCTTGGAAATGATCCACTCCAATGTATACGGTCCTATGTCATCAAGCTCACTAAGCGGGTATGTATATTATGCTTCTTTTATTGACGACTTTTCCAGGAAGACATGGATTTACGTCATGAAGAAAAAAGATGGAGTATTCAGTAAGTTCAAGGAATTCAAAGCCTTGATCGAGAATCACACTGAAAACAAGATCAAGACCTTTCGATCAGATAATGGCAAAGAATTCACTTTGAATGAATTCAAAGAGCTATGTAAAGACTCAGGGATTAAGAGGGATTTTTCCACTCCTTATAATCCAAAACAGAATGGGATTGTAGAAAGGAAGAATAGAACTATCATGGAAGCTGCAAGAGCAATGCTTCATGATCAAGATCTTCCTATGCATCTTTGGGCGGAAGCTTCCAGAACAACAGTGTATGTACAGAACCATACTCCAAACATAGTACTCAAGAACAAGACTCCTAAAGAAGTCTTCTCCAGTAAGAAACCAGAAGTAAGCCATCTCAGAATATTCAGCTGTCCAGTGTACATACACATTCCAAAAGAGAAGAGGACTAAATTATATCCTTTGGGAAAGAATGGTATATTTGTGGGATACTCTGAAAGCTCTAAGGATTACAGAATATACTTCCCAGGATTCAAGAAGATTGACATCAGTAGGGATGTGACATTTGATGAAGACACAGCTTACAACAAATCTAAAAAGAGACCTGCTGAAGTTCTTGAAGAATCGGAAGCACCCAGAATTCATGATACAACCATGAATGAAGAAACTCAAGAAGAAGTTTGAGAATTTGAAGAACCACAAAGACTTGTAGATCCACCTCCAGAAAATAATCCTCATAAGAGGAAACCTGCTTGGGTACGAGAAGTTATCCGAGGTACAGAAAGGTATGGGGCTCTAGAAGAGAATCACATAGAAAGAAAGAGGACCAGATCCCGCTCCAGGTATGTAGCATTACTATGTGATTTCATTGATAAAGAACCTTCCAATTATGAAGAAGTGGCAGAATGGAAAGAATGGGAGGATTCTATGATCGAAGAGTATCAATCAATCATGAAGAATGATGTTTGGGATGTTTTTCCAAGACCAGAAGGGAAGTCAGTTGTAACTTCCAAATGGATCTACAAGATCAAGCATGCTAGAGACAGTAGCATAGAGAAATATAAGGAAAGATTTCTTGCTCAGGGTTTCTCCCAGAAAGAAGGAATAGACTATGAAGAAACATTTGCACCTGTAACCAGATACACTTCCATCATATCAGTACTTTCTCTGGTTGCAGTAATGAAATGGAAGATACACCAAATGGATGTCAAGACTGCTTTCTTGAATGGTGTAGTGGAAGAGGAAGTGTATGTGGAACAACCACTTGGTTTCAAGACACATGACAGGGAGTCTCATTTGTGCAGATTGAAGAAATCCCTGTACGGTTTGAAACAGGCACCTAGGACATGGTACAACAAAATTGACAGCTTTCTATCCAGTTTGGGCTTTACCAAGAGTAAAGCAGATTCCAACCTTTACTACAAGGTTGAATATGGCAACCCAGTGATGCTCCTACTATATGTAGATGATATATTTGTGACAGGTATGGATGGGTTGATTGCTGATACGAAGACAAATCTTGATGCCAAGTTTGAAATGAAGGACTTTGGTATGATGCATTAGTTTCTAGGTATGGAGGTGTGGAAGAGTGTGGATGGAATATCCCTTGGACAAGGGAAGTATGCAGTAGATATCCTGAAGAGGTTTCGGATGATGGAATGCAAGGCTATGGCCACACCTATGCATCGAACCTAAAGCTATTGAGTGATGCTTCATCAGAAGTGGTTGATGCCACGATGTATCGTTAGATGATTGGGTCCTTGATGTACCTGATGAACACAAGACCAGATATTTGCTTTGCTGTGAACACCTTGAGCCAGTTTCTAATAGATCTGAGACATGTTCACTTAACTGCTGCAAAGCATATTCTAAGGTACTTGAGAGGTACAATTGATTATGGGCTCAAGTACAAGGTGAATCAGAAGATTAACCTAGAGGGTTATGTTGATTCAGATTGGGCAGGCACTGCCATCAATAGGAAGAGCACTTCAGGGTGTCGCTTCAGTATGGGATTAGGTGTGTTATCTTGGTTTAGCAGGAAGCAATCTCATGTGGCACTAAGTACTGCTGAAGCAGAGTATTTCGTAGCTTGTTTAGCTAGTTGTGAGGTAGTATGGCTGAGGAAGCTACTATCAAATTTATTTGATCTCCAGATGGATGCTACTTGTATACATTGTGACAACCAGAGTTGTGTGAAGTTGTCAAAGAATCCAGTGTTCCATGACAAGTTGAAGAATATCGAGATCAAGTATCACTATATCAAGGATATGGTGCAAAGGAGAGCAGTGAAGCTCCAGTATGTTGCGATGGATGATCAGACAGATGATGTGTTGATGAATCCATTGGCCAGAGTGAAGTTTGAGTACTTCAGGGAGAATCTTTGTGTTCTCTAGATCAAGGTCCCTTCCAAGGGGAAGTGACGAGTCTAGAAGCCATTCTGACGAGTAGGTCAGATGTAAGGGCTAAGCCATTCTGTCATGGTGAGAGGATTTGGTTCCTTCCATGTCATATATGAGTGATAAGACATTCTGATATGACTGTAGGATTGGTTCCTACATGATCAGATATAAGGGCTACTACCATTCTGGGAATGGAGCTTCCTGGTGAGTTACCAGGAATAATTGGTTTGGGACTGAGGGCCTTTCTGAGATGATTGTAAGATGTAGTCTTACAAGATCAGATGTGAGTGTTGTGCCTTTCTAATGAGTAGGTCAGATGTAAGTGCTGTGCATTTATGACGAGTAGGTCAGATGTGAGTGTTGCCCATTCTGACGAGTAGGTCATATGTAAGGGCTACTGCCATTCTCTGGGAGAATGGAGGCACCTAGTCCATTACTAGTTAGCTCATTCTGGGACTAGGGGGAATTCTAATATGACTGTTGGATTGGTTCCTACAATATCAGATGTGAGTGCATGCCATTTTGATGACTAGGTTAGATGTAAGTGTTGTGCCTTTCTGACGAGCAAGTCAGATGTGAGTGCTGGCCTTTCTGACTGTCAGATATAAGTGTTACCGAAGACCTATGAGGAGGTAGGCCTACAACCAACATGAAAAAAGGGCTGGCTCTATAGAAATTCCTATGACAAGAAGAATCATGAGATAGCACCTATGGTACTGATCCAGATCGAGTGAGGATCTAGATTTAGTGATGATGACCCAGCAATCATCCAGATCGAGCTATGATCTAGATCCAGTTATGATGTCTTCAAGATGATCCAAATCGAGTGATGATCCATATCCAGCAGTGATGATCCAGATCGAGTGAGGATTTATATCCAGTGATGATGACCTTGTGATGATCTAGATCGAGTGATGATCCAGATCCAATGATGATGATCCATATCAAGTGACGATCCAGATCCAGTGATGATGATCCAGATCGAGTGATGATCCAAATCCAGTGATGATGACCCTATGACGATCTAGATCGACTGATGGTCCAGATCTAGATGAAGATGACTTGAAGATAAGTATGACTTGAAGACGAAGATGATGAGAACTTAACAATGACCGAGATGATACTGAGAAGAAGACTTGTGCTAAAAAACTATGTCGAGAGAATACCTTCCTAGTTAAGAGGGAGTGTTGATGAATATGTAACTTCGGAATGTATTCACTTTTATATCTTATGTTTTCTAACTCGATGTTTATTTCGGGATGTATTTTTGATGTACTTGTGTCATGTCATGCCCTGATGTTCCTATCGGGAGGATCTATAATGTAAACAAGTCATGTCAATTCATTGTGGGTAACCCTCCTATTGTCTGAGGATTAAAGTCCCTGTAGTTCTGGGGCACTAGGGTTATTAGACTCTCTTAGAGAGGTCAGCCCTAGTAGGGTTTTAGTCATGTTGGGAATTATTATGAATAGAGAGATAGCCTCTCTATTTAGCACACACTCATCCACACTCAGTTGTAGCGCATAGCTGAGGAAGAGAAAGACACTGGGGCAAGGAAGAAAGAGGTTACTGCTATCAAGAGATCATCTTACTGTTTTGGGGGTTTTAATTTTGGTGCTGATTCTATATTTGAGGAAGTTGTGGGGTTTTCTCCATTTATGGTTTCCCCGAGGAAAAACATTGTGTTCATTGTCTGTTGTGTTTGATTGTTGTACTTATTCTCTCAGTTAAAGATCCTGACATAATGCTAGCTTTATTGATAAAAACTAACACATGGAGAATGAAGATAAGTGAATTACTTTGTTATGTTCTTAATTGGACTATGTGATAATTTGGTTTTAGAAATTGTTTTTTTTAATCAATTTTATTTTATAAGAAAGATACATTTTAAAAATGTTTTCAAGTTTATCTTGAGCATATCAAAAAATGCCATTATGTCAAACAAAAGTCTTAAATCTCTCCAAAATCACTTTTCCAAAATGTTTCATTTCATAGTCTTCTGCAAAGGAGACAAACTAAACATCTAAGATCATTCAAAAATAAGATTCTTATTTTCCTCATGGATGATAAAAGGAAAACAAAACATTTGTAGTCACTATTTTTGTTCAAAAAATATTTCACATAGCTAATAGATATTTTATTTTCAAATTCATTGTTCCATTTGAATTTCATAAATCCATAAAACCATAAAGTACTTAACTAAATTTTAGGATTCCAAAAAGGATTCTTGAAAATAGTGATAATCATTTGAGTTTAAAAACTTAGTAATGTACCATGATCCTTTTACATCCATGACAACCATGAATATTTCTAGTTCATTTGCCAAAACGTTTATTTCCCTGTATATGTGCAAAAATTTACACTTTCCATCATGTCCTTAAGCCTATACGTTTTTCAAATAATGGAATTAGTTGAACATTATGAATCTTGTTGATACTTGGGTGTGTGCAAGAAGTTGAGGGACCTTTTAGATGCAATGCTACTTTTAGGAAACATCCTCATGATATAAAAAAAACACAACACACTCGCGTTACGTAATTCTTGGTTTGGTTAAGCTCGAGCCTGACATGTCATATGACACGTAGGTTAGGCTGAGCAAAACACGCACGTGTTTTATAGTTACAAAATGTGTACACATTATGGAGAAGCAAAACGTATATGTGTTATAAATAATAAAAAAGCGTACGCATTATGGAGAAGCAAAAAGCGCACACGTTTTGGAGAAGAAAAACACACACACGTTTTAGAGAAGCAAAACATGCATGTGTTATGGAGAACTACAAAAAATGGTTTTTGTGCATGGCTAGGGAAATGAATAAAAACAATAGTTTGCATCATCAAGACTTAGGACCTATATTAATATTTTAGCATTATCAAGAACAACATCTCAAACAACCATGCCTAACCTCCCAATAGCATAATTTTTCTTTGTGTTGTAATATGGACACCATTAGGAGGTTTTAAAAACTAAGTATGGGTCATAGTCCCTTGACCATGCTTGAGGGAGGAAACTCAAGACTTATGTCCTAAAGGTATATTTTAAGGATTTAGTTCCATGAACAAGGCATCGACCTTGCACATACGACATTTTCATGTGATATTTTGCATCTAAGAGAGAATATCCAGTACATTGGAATTCTCTTAGCACTAGAAACATATCTGTAGACATAGTTGACAGAGGAAACCTAGTCCTTAGGCCCTAAAGGAACCCAATATACATATAGGGCCAAGAACAACACCCCGAACAAACACACATGATCTCTTGAGAGTATCCTCAACCTTTAAGTTGGGATATGGCCATGATTAGGATTTTTTTAGCATTAGATATGGAGGATAAGGTGTTAATCATGGTTGGTGCATAAAGCTTTAATTTTAAGTTGTAAACCATATTTTATGGCTCAAGTTCCATGAACAACACCTTGAATCACCATAGATGACCTATTATGTTGATAGTTTTGTTTTAAATGGGGATATGAGAACCATTGGGGGTTTCTTATACTATGTATGTGTCTTAGGACCTTAGACATAATAAGGGAGGAAACCTAGGCCTTAGCCCCTAGAATATGTTTCTATCCATCTAGAGCCAAGAATGATGTGTTGAAAAACCTCAACAGATCCTTCCATGGTTTCATTTACCTTGAAATGGGGATACTAGTGCCATTAGAACATTTTTAGCAATAAGTACAGATATTAGGCCCCTTCACATGGGTGGGGGGAACACTTGGTATTTAGGCCTTAAAGGATGTTTTTAACCATTTAGGGCCAAAATTGATTCTTCTAACCACCACACATGACGTTGAAAGTGAATCATTTGAATCTTAATCGAGATATGCATGTCATCATCATTTGTTGAGAACTAGGTATGCATCTCAAGGTCATGGACATAGTGAGGGGAGGAAACTATGGCCTTAGGCCCTAACTAAAGCTTCTATGCATCCATGGATAGGAATGATGCCTTACAAAATCACACATGCCATCTCATAGGTATATTTGGACTATGAATATGGATGTTAGTAGAATTAGGTGGTTTTGAGCAGCATGTATGGGACCTCTGAGACATGTTTGAGGGAGCATGTTCATTCCTTAGGCCATAATGGAATATTTGAGGCACCCATGTTAATGAAAAATTTCTGGAAGCACCACATATGACCTACTCAAGGTAAGCTTGGTCTCCAAGAAAATATGCACATGCCTTTAAGAGGTTTTGATAATTATATGGGTATTAATACCTCAACATGGTCAAGGGAGGAAATACAAGACTCGCTACCTAAATAATATTTCTAGAATTTATGGCTACACATGTTCCATACTCACTATCCCTATATTCCTTACTCACTGGCCCTCCCTAACTTTGTATTTCCATCTCTCTCTATCTCTATGTGTATGTGTGTGCATCTTTCCCCTTCTCTCTCTAACAACCTCCCTCTCTCTCTATCTCTATGCATGTGTGTGTGTCCCTCCCTCTCTCCCCATATCTCAAAACTTCTCTCCACCTTATTTATACCTCCCTCACTATCCCTCCCTACATCACTCTCTCTTTATTGTCCCCCCCTCCCCCCTGTCTCATTGTTTCTCAGACCTCCCCCCTCTCTCTCCCACACAATATTTCTCTCTCTCTATGTGTGTGTGTGTGTGTGTGTGTGTGTGTGTGTGTTTGTGTGTGTGTGTGTGTCCTTACCTCATTCCCATCTCTCATAACCTCTCTTCACCTTCAATATAACTCCCTCACTATCCCTCCCTCCACCACTCTCTCTCTCTATCACTCACCCCTCCCCCCTCTCTCTCTATCACTCACCTCCCTCTCTCTCTCTCTCTCTCTCTCTCTCTCTCTCTCTCTTTGTGTGTGTCTCTCTCTCCCCCTTATCTATCTATATATATTTGTGTGTGTGTCACTCCCTCACCCCTCTATCTCATAGTCTCTCTCCACCTTCTATATACCTCCCTCACTATCCTTGCCTCCATATAAATCTCTCTATAATTCACCCCCACTCCCTCTTTATCGCTCACCCCTCCCTTCCTCTCTCTCTTCCCATATCTCATAATCTGTCTCCACCTTCTATATATCTCTCTCACTATCCTTTTCTCCACATCTCTCTACCTCTCTCTCTCTATTTCTCACCCCTCCCCCTCTCCCTTTGTCTCTCACCCATCCCCCTCTCTCCCACATAATCTCTTTGTGTGTGTGTGTCCCCTTCTCTCACAAACTCCATTTGTATCTCCCTCTCTCTTAACCTTCTATTTACCTCCCTCTATCAATATCTCTGTCCCTTCTCTCTTAATTACTAGCCCTCTGTGGCATTATTCATCTACCTATCCTCTCTCTCTCTCACTCTCAAATTTCATTCCTCCCTTCCTATCTCTTTTCACCTTCCCTCTCCATGTTTCTCTCTTTCATAACCTCCCTCTCTCTCCATCGCCCAATCCTCCACCCTCTGTCTTGGACACCCTCTCTCTCTCTCTCTCTCTCTCTCTCTCTCTCTCTCTCTCTCTCTCTCTTTGTGTGTGTGAACCTGGCCCCTCTCTCTCCTTGTGTTGATCCCCTCGACCGTACCTCACACACACACACCTTCTATCGCTCCCTCACTATCTCTTTCCTTCTCTCTATCTTCATCCCTCCCTCAAACCCCCTCCTGATCCAAATTTATGTAGGAACACAACAAAATACACAAATAACCATAGAAACAAATATGCATTGAAAATAACACTTCATTTCATTAATAAATAACTGAAACTAGTTTACATACAGAATGGAAATAAACTAGCTAGAGTGTTGGTAGCTTATCTCTGAGAAGAGATGTGATGGCTACATGCCTCTGAACTCTCTGTTACAATGAGGCTCGAAGGCCTATATATTATTGAGAAATAATGGAAACCCTACACATCCAAAAACCTAACCCTAGGAGGTGAAACGCCAGAATGTGGGCCCCGTTGGGTAACTTGGTACATCAATTTCTCGGGGTCATAACTTTAGCATACTACCTCCGTTTGACGTGCATGATACATCATTAGCAAGATCTGTTTAAGGAATACATCCATAAATGACAAATATTGAGTCCAAAACAGACTCATATTGAACCAACCATTCGATGTCAAAAACATCGTTTAGGGCCTCAAAACAGCTCCGGAAGTTTAGGACCCGAAAACTGCCAAAAATAGTAAATTGTGCTACAATTAAGGAAACTAGAAAATTGAAAGAAACAATGGTGGGGGTCCAACTAGAATAGGAGGGTGGCCACCAATATCCTCCTATATCACCTCCTCCCTCTCTATATTATTCTCTCTCACACTCTCTCCACATCTCTCTCTCTCTCTCTCTCTCTCTCTCTCTCTCTCTTATACTTCCTTCCTCTATGTTTTCAACTTATTCCTTCTCCTCAACCCCCTACCTCATTATGACCCCTATTCTTTGTTTTATCGCATCTCATTCCCATCTCTTCAATTTCCCCCTCCTTCGCCTCTCTCCTCCAACACATCCTATTCCTCCTTTAATACTCCATATCCACCTTTCAATTCACCAATCCTCTCTCCCATCAAACCATCACCCAGTTCCTCCCCTCCACCTTATGCCCCTTCATCACTCAAGTCTCACGTACTACTTCTAACCCTATATGTCTTCAACACCTCTCCTCCTCCTAAGAATCCTCTCAATCCCCACTCCCCTTCACCCTTGTAACCCATAATGTTCTCATTCCATTCATCTTCTCCACTTGAATTTAAAACATCCTCTCAAGACCTTGACCCTTCCTCACCCCCTCTCAGCTATTAACCATACTCACTTGAACTTACACCATCCTCCTAATCCCTTTACCCTTCTCCACCCCCTCTCGACTATTAACTATCCCCACTTGAATTTCCAACATCTTCCTAGGCCCTTGACCTTTCCCCACGCCCTCTCAACTATTAACCATCCCCACATGAGCTTCCAACATCCTCCTAGGCCCTTAACCCTTCAACACCCCCTCTAAACTATTATCCATACATTTGATATATTGCATATAGTGCTATATTTTTAGCTCTACAAAACACGTGCATGTTATAGAACTACATAACGTGTACGCGTTTTGTAGTTCTATAACATGCGCACGTTTTGTAGTTCTATAACACACACGTGTTTTCCAATTCTATAAGGGAGGGAAAAGTAATTTGAATTTAAACATGCCAATTCACTTGCTCACATGTCACCAATAGTCCTATGTGTATGGTTTGGAATTTGCTTCAGTAATACCAAACCTGTGCTATGGTATATGATAAACCATAGCTAATTGGGATTTTCTTCTAGTTTCTAAAGAACTCATTGTTTACGCACTTGTTATAGTATACTACACACAATTATTTTTGACAAAATCTTTAACATAAATAGCATTTTTTCTGCAGATTCTAAATATGTACTATTTATTAAAAAATATTATATTTTCCAATTTTGTTCAATTTCTATTGTATCCTACCTCCTTAAGTCAAAAAACATGTTGTTAGTGTTTTCTCCATAATTTTTTCAATTCTTAACCGTTCTAAAAATAAATTATATGGTGCACTAGAAGACATTGACCTCTACATTCTATAAAAAACCCATTTCATGATTATTTCATTAAGACCTTCAAAGGCTGCACCCACAAAAGATGTACCATTTTCGAGGAATGATCACTTAGATAATTATTTTTTTTTTAAATTACTAATTTTATTTTCAAAAAATAGCACTGCACTAGTGCTATATGTTCTCTACATGCCTGCAAATTTTTGTATCCCTAAAGGATCATTTAGGCCCTCAAAGCCTGCACCCACAAAAACATATACCTTATCATTTGCCTAAAAAATAAAAAGTGACTGTTAGAAAAAATGAAACTTGACATAGTTATGAAAATTTTCAATACATAAACCTTATATATTCGGAAACGTGATTCAATTTTCTACATTTAATATTTTTTACTCAAAGAAAGATATTTTGTGTAAGTATCTCAAAAAATACAATTAAGTTGAGGGATTCCTGATTTTTTAGTTTTCTATTGCATCTAACGTGTCAAAAGTGACCCTCATTAGCTTGCACTCACCCACTTGTTATCCATTTTATAATAATTTGAGAGTCTCCAAATATATGCATATTTTTTACCCCTTTTTTCATCGCCAACCATAAAAGAAGTTGTAGAGCGCTTAATTCTACAAAGTTATGTGTACCATTTCCAAGTCCATCTTTAAAACTATACAAATGCTTATCTGCTAAGTAAAGTAAACATCCAAAACCACATCTCTTTGGCTCACTATGAGATAAATCAGTTGTATGAATTCCATTGAATACTCGTCACAATCACTAGATCAATATGACCCATGACTACTTAGCTTATCAATAGGACCCCTAACAACTTCTAGATCAATAGGACCCATGACTTCTTAGCCTATCTAAATTTTCATTCAAAACTACCACTAAATCAAGCCCTTTATCTAGGTTGTTGGATTCATTCAAATTTCCTTTTTCTTTCATGACAACAAATGCACAATTAGAATTGCTAATGATTACATTCGAGGAGCAAATCCTGTAGAAATTTTCCATATGGCTAGTTGTAAAACCTTGCCATTGGTCAAGACTTGAATATATTCATCTATAATTTTTATATTTGCATAAGCATGTTGTTAACTTTTCCATCATTGAGTGTTAGACAAGCTTGGATGCACTTGTTGATATTAACCAGATCCATGATTCAACACGAATTAACACGAACCAAGTTCAAGTGTCCAATCTAAATCAAATAAAATTTAAAATATGTGATCATTTATATCTAAGGGGGCGACTCAAATCTCTAGATCACCTCAATTTAATACGTATCGATCTATCTACTCTCTTATTTTAGATAGATAACCCATGCAAATGATTTTTGAAATCCTCATTTTATGATGTTCGAAGTGAGCCAAAAGAGTACTGATGAATGATGTCTCTCTTGAAGCTAGAGCATCCAATGAAGGGTTTCACTTTGCAATGTTGGAATCCATTGGGGAAAAATCCTTCAACAAACAAAAATGAAACTAGCATGGGTTCAAAGCATTAAATCCCAAATTAACAAGAAAATATGTTTTTTATTTAAATGGAACTTTATTAAAATACTAGTGCTTTGATTTGCTCACATCTACCCTAAACATGATCCTGAATAATTTACAGGTCAAAATATTAATGTAGGTAAAACTAGTCACTCTAAATAAAAATATATATTTATTCATTTCACTCCCTTCAACACATCCTCTAATTGAATTTCCATAGGGCTTGATCTAGATTTTGGCTAGAAATAGGCTTAAGTACTTTTCCTTGGGAATTTTTGAATAATATATTAACAATAACTCTTAAGGAAAAGGGAAGATGACGTTGGCCATATTGATTTCAAACCCTTTCATACAATTTTCCTAAAAATCAAGATGAACGATTCTAGTCAAGCCATAGTAAATGCATGCAAAAACCAAGATGAGCCAGTCTAATAGAGCCTAATATTTTCTTCAATACTTGAGGTTCCTACCTAAATCGAGTGCAATATTATCACATATGAATTAGGTAAATTGGAATACTCTATGTTAGTTATCCTCATAGGTTATTCTCATAAGACTGTTAAATATATATGGGACGGCTTCCAAAGTGGGGAGTGGATTGAGATATGTTTGAAGTATTGAATAATTTTGGCATTGTAATATCTGAAAATTTTGACCTAACACTTATAGGCATGAGCCTATTGATTATGATGTTATCTTGATGTTTTATTTTGATATATTGGATTGAAGACCCCACTGCATATGAATATGATGATTTGTTTTATATATTGGGTGTAAGCCAATTGTTGATGATATATATATACTTGTTTGTGTTGGGCGTGGACCCTGAATCACATAATTGATGAGATGTGTTGTGTTGAGCTAGAAGCTTTGGAGCACATGAGTATTTATATTTGTGTTGATCGTGAAGCTCTAGAAAGCATGAAAATATAAGTTGGAAGTGCTGGGCATAAGCCCTGGAGCCTTCCATGTTGATGTTGAGCATAAGCTCTGGAACATCGGATCCTTGGCCAATGTATCCATATGTGTAACATACAAGTACATCCTAGCATTAGTGTTGAGCGAAGAGATCTGGAATTGTACTAAGTTTCTAACTCCCTATTTTTAGCATTGAGTATGGGATTTGGTAATCGCTAGGAGTTACTAAAAAGAATAAATCATTCCCGAGTGAAAATAGCTCGAGAAAAATATTGATCTCATATGAATTATTTATAAGTGATTAAATAAAATTTTGAATTTTTGTATTCTCATCAAGTACTGAAGAACTACCATGTTATACGAGGGAATCCAACATACAAGGATGTTTAGAGTTTCCTCAGCCTAGTAGACCTAACCATCTACCTGATGACCCTAATGAAGAAAGTGCCATAAATCAAGGGATCATAGTACATGATGCCCAAAGACAAATGTTAAGAAATGTTATATTATTATGTATTTTATACATGGTATGTATAAAGAATAAAAATAGTAGTAATATTCTTAATGTAAGAAAGAAGGAAAAGCTCCATCCATTATTATTCATTACTAAAAGATAATAAATAGTATAGTATCTACAAAAGTATAATTAGGAACTAGATAACAGTTCCTAAGTTAAAGTATTAAAAATTACCCAAATTAATTAAAAAAGGGTTAAATCAAGAAATCAAGGATTCTTGGTTTAACTTCCCCTTTGAAAAGTCTGTCTATAAAGTCTCAAGCCCATGGAAAGGCTTGGGGATCTCATCTATCTTTTGGGAGTCATTATTTTTCCTGTTTTATTTCTCAAATGAATTCTTGGAGAACAATTTTCTGAAAGGAAAAAGGAGAACTATTCTAGACCTGAAATACCAGTTAGGAAAACCCTACCTTAGGAGCTCTAGGCTACTTGCATGTTGGAACCAGCATGGGGGGATTCAGATTTAAACCAGGAATGGTTCTGGGTCATGGTTGGGTGGAACGTGGTAGTTCCGAATTGATTCGGTCATCTAATACAAAGGTTGTATCTTCCTATTAATTGTTAATACTGGATATTTGAGTGTTCAGGTTTCAACCATTAAAGGAGCATAAATTTGCAGGTATGAGATCCTAGATTGTTGCAGCTAATTTTACCACACATGGTGGATCACATATATATGGCCTTCCCTATCCCTCTGCAGACTCTCTGGACCCCATGGACCAATATTTTACCTTTGATGTTTCCAATATCATCCCTAAAAACACCTGTTATTTGCTGTACGATACTTTTAATCCTTTTTCCGTGTATACACGCAGATATTACCCTTAAACCTGTGTACATCAGGATGTGTGCAAAAGGTCAATTTTTTTTGGAGTTTTCCTTAATGTGGATCCAAGTCACTTGTCTATTGGCCTTCCATATGCCTTGAGATCTCTTAGATTTGACCTTCCATTACCCCATTGAAGCACTATGTAAGGAACCCTTTGGATACGTTCAAGGGGAGGAATTGAAGAGCAAGAAAACTATAGTCCATTGTTTCTGTAGCTTGCTTGTACTTGAGTCTGCATCCCTTTGTCCCTTGGAGCACTTTGTGTTCTTCCCAAGATTGCCTTTACTTGTGATATTTCTATCGAGAGATGGAGGATTGAGGTGGTGGAGGCCCAGGTAGAGAACTCAGTTTCTCTGGTTCGCAGACATGCCGATAGAGGTTGTCACTTGTGTAATCTCTGATTTATATTAATAGAAATATCTTTTCCTATCCAATGATGTGCATTTAAATGAATATTGAATCCATTGATGGTTTTAATTGCTTATACATTATTGATTATATATGCTAGAGTAGGTCTAACACAATTATATAGCATGCTTGTCTTGTTTGCTGTTGTTGAGAGAGAAAATTGCTAACACAAGCGGGATTGGAAAAATATCAATAGGGATCTACATCAACCATCCGGAATAAGGTATGTTTTGAGATCCTTTAGTGTTAGATGTTTTGTTTCTCTTGCATTATATTGGGAAGGGATTGATTTATACGGTTTCTCTATCTGTTGTGGTACACCCCAAGCCATAGGAAGTTTTCTCTGTAACATAGACTGACTATTTCATTTTCTACAACAAATGTGGGATAAATTAGGAAAATGTTTACATTATATACTCTAACCCTATTTGTTTGTTTTCTATTTAAATCTTCTAGGGTTTTAATTTTAAATTATAACCCTAGGCTGTAATTTATTTGCTATGCTAGATTTATCCAGGGTTTTTGCATCTAGTTCACTTTTGTAAATTTAATTCATGTATAAATATCTATCAAGTTTTTTGCACCTTAGTTTTACTTCTGTATTATATTTTCTATTTAAAAATGTGCTTCCTACAAAACTAGGTTTTATTTCAAATCAATTACATAGCTGTTCTTTGTCCTACATACTCTACTGACAGATTTCATTTGTCAGCGAAGCCATGTTTAATTAAATACTAGTTCATATCTAAAGCTTCATTTATGTTAGAAAAATAATCCATCATTATTACCTTAGTTGCACTAATTATTCAATTTTATTGCTTTTGTAAAGCTTTAATACACTATGAGGTGGACTAGGGGTGCTTAGGTGGAAATATGCCATGTCAAGTTGAGGTTCTATGACCCACATGGGTACTACAGCATAGTAAAACAGCCACATATGCACAGCCATAATTTTTGGTGTGCTCCCATTCATTGAATGCAGACAGGCAAGTTGAATTGGGGCGCTAGAGTAGGATTTTGCTCAAATTTGGCTTGATTTGGTGCAATTAATGTTACATTGAGACTCTAAACCATCCATTTTTCCACACCCATGTTGTCCAAGGTGTAATAACTGACCCAAAACACATCATCCATTCCACTTCATCAATTCGTGGCCATTTGGAGAGATTTGGGACAATATTGTCGAACCTAGGGGGGTTTGATGCCAATTTGGCAATTTTGGGATTTTTGCTCACAATTGGATTCCAAAGCCATTAGAATATTTTATGATGTATTTATAAAACTTTTAATAACAATTTAATATTTAGAAAGTCCAAAATTATCTTTTTTCCAAGTATCACTGTGTGTAATTTAACTTTTATTTGATGGTTTTTGCTAAATCTTTCACCCAAATTTGATTTTTGAACCTCACTAATATTCCTAGATTCTCCAATGGTTTGAATTTATCATATGGTATCAGATATGTTTGGATATTTTTGATTTACAGACCAAATTCTTAGAGGATTTGAGCTGCTTTGTTAGTGAATTCCAACTAAAATTGAATTGTTGTGTGTAAGCCAGTTAGAAATTTCACCACCATAAGTGAAGGAAGTAATAGAGGATACCCCATCATGCTAACACCTTTCAACTTCTTTAAATGGAAGGTAGATATGTTGATTCAATTGAGAGCCAAGGATATTTTTAGAGTTACCAAGGGCACTGAAGTGGAACCAAATTCTGTTGTAGAAAAAGCCAAGTATTTTAAGAAATTGGATGAAGCATATGGTTTGCTGTGTCTAATAATATCAAGAGAGTTGTTGTTCCACCTTGACAGTTTGACATCACCAAAGGAGGATTCGTAGAATCTTGAGTCTCTATTTGGAAAAATTGATGAGCTGCATGGTCACCAGCTTGAGAATGAGCTGATAAGCTTGAGCCCAACATACTATGACCCAATCCAGGACTTCTTCACCAATTTCAAATCACTTGTGTTACAATTAAAATAATCTGGGATTGAGAAGAAGGAAGATCAACTGATCTTGTCTATACTTTCGATGTTGGGTCCAGATTTCTCAGTCTTTGTGAGAAAATTTCACTCAGGAAAACTCACCCTTTGAAACTGGAAAATGGCAAGTCTAGAAAATTTCATGGAGTCACTTACTCAAGAGCAGCACAAATTGGTCCAAATGGGTTCCATAAAGACCAAATATCAAGCAATAGCAGTGGGGATTTCGAATTTATCAAAGGGAAAACCCAAGTCCAAGAATTTGAAGTTGCCGAACAAGAAGAAATCAGAAAAATCCAAATCCAGTGAGGGAGCTACGAATCCACCCAAAGAAAACAAGAAGAAAGGAAAAGAGAAGGCTAAATGCTCTTATTGCCACAAGGGATGGCATCCAGAAAGCACATGCATGAAGAAAACCATAGACACCATGGAGCAGCTGCTGGAGAAGAACAACATTCCAGTTCCTAAAAATTCTAGGAAGAAATATGGTGACTCCAGTTCAAGTGAAGGCAAGGAGAAATGTCATGCATTGGTGCTAGGTACTTCTAATTCCTCATCCTTTATTATTGATTCAAGTGATTCCAGGCATATGGTATCCAAGAGAGAATTCTTCTCCTCCATGATTTTGAATGCTGGCCCAACATCTCTATGTGGAAATTGAACCCAAGAGATAGAACAATTACACTCACAAAATTGCTAATCAAACATGCATAATTAACACCAAAGGAGACTGAAATTGGAGCATAACGCTAATCTATATTGAATAATTGTACAATATCCAACCTTGTGAAGAAATAGGCTGCTGAAATATATAATTACATTAGATAATAAAATGCATAAATATGCCATTCAAAATAGTCAAAAAGCAGGCTTACCAAATCTAGTCAAATCCCCCATAGGTGCATAAAGCAGTTTCCAAATCTATGAAGATGCTCACAAATTTGCTAAGTCAAGTGGGAAAGCTAAAGAGGGATGGAAATACAACTCATACATTCTTTTATTTGGATAAAAGGAGAGAGGATGATGTGGGCATAAAACAAGTCAACTACACCTAGTCTACCTTTTCCATTTTCCTTAAATCAGAATAAAGCAGACAGCTTTTCAGAAAAAGTAGATATGCACTTTGGAGGATCTAAAATAAAGTAGACATGCTAAATTGGGTTTCCAAAATGTTTCCCAAGTGCTCCATGACTCATTTTTAGCATGTGTTGAATTCTAGGATGTGTAGAAGGCAACTACCATAGAATGGAATATAGGAAACTAGGTAATAAGACAAAAAAAATTAAATTACTGTCTAATGTAGGTAACTATGGGTTGATTGTTCCAAAACCCCCCCTTAAGCCTGAATTTATGAGTAAATATCAGAAAACTATAGGGCCTAGAAACAAGGCTTAGTCACCCTTTACATACTGCTTGTCCATACAACCAAGGAAAGAGGTAAAAACCCAGTGGGAAAATCCTCCCTTAAACATGGACAGGAAAAACAAATTTTTGAAATCTTGTCATCAATCATGCTTCATAGCATGATCAGCAATCCCCAACAGTGATTTGATATTGCTGAAGGGTCTTCTCACAAAAAAACTTTGGTGAAGATGTCTGCTACTTGTTCTGAAGATGCACAAAAGAGTAGATCAATGGTACCATCATGCACAAGCTGTCTGATGTAGTGCATATGGATCTAAATGTGCTTGGTTCACTATCTCTGAACTAGATCATTGCATATTCAAATGGTGCTCTGATTATCATAGTATATAATGGTTGAAAACTCTGATTCGAAGCCACATTTTCCAAGTATCCCCTGCAACCACAAACATTGAGTTGTTTCATTTACAAATCCTCTATACTCTGCTTCTGTAGATGAGAGTGCTATGGCACTCTGCTTCTTGCTTGAACAGATGATTGGTCCTTCTACAAGCATGAACACATATCCTAATGTATACTTTCGATCTTTGTTGTCACCTTCCCAATGACTATCAATAAACCCAATCAAATCAAGATCGGATTTTGCTTTGTGGAAGATCCCATGAGTTCTTGTTCCTTGAAAAAAGTTTAGGATCATTTTGGATGCTCTCCAGTAGATCTCATGAGGCTGATCCATGTATCTCAAAGCCACAATAATTGCATAATATAGATCAGGTCGAGTGTGTGTAATATAAAGCAAACACCCAATCAAATTCCTATACAGTGTATTATTTACCATAGGAGAAGAACCTGCTTCTTCAAGATTAACTCCTAAAAGGAAGGGAGTCTTGCTTGGCTTGTAATATTTCATGTTGAACTTGTTTAGAAAATCCAAATCATACTCATACTGATGTAATTTGATTCCATGTTTGGATTGAGCAATTTTGAGACCCAAGAATTGGGTCAACAATCCCAAATCTGTCATAGAAAATGCATGGTTCATTTCATCCTTCAAGGATGCAATCTATTTATTTGAACTTCTTGTAATCATAAGGTCATCCACATACAAGAAAATAATCATCAAAGAACCATGAATTAGTGTCAAATAGACATTAGGATCAGACTTTCATCGAACAAAACTCAGTGATAGCAAAAAACCATCAATCTTGGTACACCAATCCCTGGGGGCTTGCTTGAGCCCATACAATGATTTATTTAATCTGCACACTAAATATGGAATAGAAACAAACCCTTCATGTTTCTGCATGTAGATATTTTCAGTGAGATCTCCATTAAGAAAAGCACACTTCACATCCATGTGATGCACTTCCCACTGCTTCGAAGCTACAATAGCTAGAGTTATCCTTATGGATTCCATCTTTGCCACTGGTGCAAAGGTTTCATTTTAGTCAATACCATGTACTTGTGAGTAGCCCTTGGATACCAATATTTCCTTCTATTTCAAATTTGAACCATCAGCAGCAAACTTAGTCTTGAAAACCCACTTACATTTAACTAGCTTCCTCCCTGGGGAAAGATCAACTAGTTCCGAAGTGTTGTTCTTCTGGAGCGAGATGAATTCTTCTTTCATGGCTGTTTTCCATATTGGATCATGCGCTGCATATTCATATGTCTGTGGATCTGATTCAAGCATCAGATAGCACTTCTTAGCAAATACAGGATCTTTCACACAAAGCACACTCTCAAATTGAAATCTAATCCTCCTAGTGTCATTAGGATTTCCAGCTAGCTCCCCAGCTACATTAATGGTATTTGATGCCCATTTTGTTCTTGGAGGACTGTTAGGATCTGCAATCAAATAATCATTATCAAAAATATCAGAATCCACAAAATCATTAGTCTTTCCACTTACAATCAATGGATCTGGTGGTGAAGAAGACTCTCCAACTTCAATTGCTACTAAAGGCTCTTCTTGGAACTGAACACTTCTTTCAATGAAATATTTGTTAGTGCTCAAGTTGATTAGATTGTACCCTTTTGAATCTTTAGAATACCCAAAAAATAGTCACTCTTGGCTTTGGGGTTGCAAATCCTTCCTTTTTCAGTTGGAATTCTAGCCCAATCCATTGAGCCAAAAATCCTGAAATGGGTCACATCTGGCTTGTTCCCACTCCAAACATCGAAAGGAGTCATAACATCAATATTCTTATGAGGAAACCTATTCTAGATGTAGGATGCACAGTTTATAGCCTCAGCCCAAAACTTTGGTGGCAAAGTATTAGTCTCTATCATGCAGGTTTCCATCTCCTTCAGTGATCTGTTCTTTCAATCAGCAACACCATTTTGTTGTGGTGTGTAAGGCACATAATGATGCATATTAATAACTACATATTTACAATACTAAATGAACTCGGACTTGACATACTCACCACCATTGTCATATCTGAGGATCTTGAGTTTCCTCCCAGACTAGTTTTCAACCAAGGCTCTAAAGACTTTGAAGTGGTCAAAAAAGTCATACTTATGCTTTGGGAAGTGAACTCAACAATACCTAGAAAATTATTCTATGAAGGTCAGTGCATATTTGGCTTGACTCATGGACATATGAGGAAATGGACCAGTAATGTCACTATGGATCAGCTCAAGAGGTGTAGAGGTTCTCTCATGACTAGCTTTCTCCTACTTGTGCTCTAGGTGTTTTCCTAGGATACAACCTTGACAGACTCCCTTATAAAACTTGATCTTTGCTAACCCTATGACCATATATTTTTCACTCAAATCAAAAAGATACTTATAGCTAAGATGGCCAAATATTTTATGTCAAAGCATGCTTGCTTCATTAGCATGAATCAAAAGAGCAGAGGTGTTTGAGTAGGGTAGAAAATGGAAAAAACTTGTATACATTCGAAGTGTGATTGTAACATCCCCGACCCTCCGACCGACAAAAAGGACACGACCAACACTGCGGAACCAGGAAAACTAGCCCCATGAACATGATAATTTACAATGCATTGAATAATTAAGCATACACAGATGCAAATGCCTAATCATCAATAAGTAAACAACGGAATCAATCACATACATCCAACACATTTGAACATTGTTCATATTGTCATCCGTAAAACAATTACAGTTGCAGGAGTTAGAAAGCACAAGAATAATTATCTTGAATTGAAGCTTGATTCCTCCCATAACTAGCTATGTTTCTGCATCATTAAACCCAACCATAGGCCAATGTTCTCATCAATATCTCAGCAACGCGGCCACCCCCGAGCCGGGCATGATTCCACAAGGAACAAGGGAACAAGTGCCTTACATGCAACAAAACCATACACCCACAGTCAAGTCAACACAGTTGGGTTTCACAGACTACGTGGGGAAAACAAACCACTAATGTGGAGGTTCCTTGGACTTACTCAACCAAGCCAACCAATCACATCCCAAATCAATCACCCATCTAACATCTAGGTTCCCTGAACTTACTCAACCAAGCAAACCAATTAACAGATGAGTTTCTTGGACTTAATCAGCCAAGCCAACACAAGGATGCACATAATCGTAAAATGCACATGCCGAGCATGAAATGAAATGTTTTTCGACCAAAATAAATTTTGGTAAAAGGGAAAACAATGCTCTAAAGGAAAACATGGTTTCACAAATCACCCACATGCATTTCAAGGGCAAAAACGACCGCCATAAATCCCCAAATCACATATCTAAACTCAGAAAATGTTTATGGGAAACATGGGGGAAAAAATGACCTCCCCAAACTTCCAAATTGGGACAAATTGGCTCCGTAACCATTGAGCAACCCAAATGGATGAATTTTGGGCATGGGAAAATGAAGAAAACCACAAAATCGTGGAGGAAAAATGCCTAGTAAACTCAGCCACGTGAGCAGAGGGAAAAACGTCCCCTTCAACCCCCAAAATCGTGGGTCTCTTCTCCATCCATTGAACATAACAAAATCGGGTTTCCCAGCCATGGAAACAAGATTTAACTACATGGATTGTGAGGGAAGGAGCTTAGCAAGCTTCACCTACGTGAGAGTGCCCAACCTCCATGGAATGGTGGAAAATGAAAGGGTGTTAGCGAGTAATAGCTTGGGCATGCCTTTCCAAGCATTTTCTTTCCCAACAAGTCAAATACACACTTTTCCAAAATGGGTGGCTTCCCAAATTCAAATTTGACTCCCATACTCTTCCCATCCACATGCATTAATTTCTCAACCACTTCCTTAATGACTGGGCACAAAAGACAAAAAGGGTAGTTGACAGCTTTATGGGTTTTCTCCTTGACATTTGGATTTTCTCCATTGGCCCAAAGGTTTAAATGGTTCCCCCCCCTTTTCCTTGTGAGATCATGCCCCTTCTCTTCAATGGTCGCATTGACATATCTGGTTGTGATATATTTTATTAATCGCATAGTTACATGATGTAAAATTATAATGTGCCTAGCTAGCACAAAACATCATCGAAATCTAATTTACTTGCCAAACTACAACATGCTAAATCGATGGTGGGGCTTTTTCCTTGAGCTCCACACCATGATTAAATACAATATTTACATCATATACTTTAAATGCAAATGAGGTCAAAACCAGGGTGTTACAGTGATCAACAACACCTTTTGCTATTACTTTACCATTCGAAATCTCAGTGATTTCAACATCATTAGGGGACAATATGACCTTCTTTGGAGACCCAGAATGAGTCATCTGATACATTGACAAGAGATTGGAGGCAAGACCTGGAACATACAACACATTATTGAAACTACCATGGTCAAGATCAATCCTACCCTTCCCCAAAGTGTCAGTGAGAGAGTCATCTCCCAAAACTATTGGTGGCCCTTTCGACATGTCAATAGAGGAGAATGTCTCTTTTGTCGAAACCATGTGTCTAGAAGCTCTAGAATCTATGATGAAGATATTTGAGCTGTATGTTCTAGCAACCAAGGCATGTACTGTCTCTCTATCTTCTGAATTTGATCCTCCTTCCTTCTTCTTTGAGCAATCAGGAAGGGAGATGTTATTCTTCTCCAGGAGTTGGGTCAACATGTCAATTTTCTTCTTCATACAAGAGCTCTCAGGATGATATCCCTTACTGCAGTATGTGCACTTGCTCATTTATCCTTTGTTCTTCTTCTTCTAGGAATTCTTCTTGGAACCTTGGGGCTCCTCTTGAGACTTAGAATTGTCTCTCTTTTGCTCAGGTGGCTTTTTAGATTTTTTCTTTCTTTTTGAATCCACCCTTGAATTTGGAACAACCAAAGCTTGGTCATTGGAAGGTTTGATGGTGCCCATCATCACCAACTTATCTTGGTCTTGTGTGAGGGATTCCATGAACTCTACAAGATTAGGCATGTTCTCTGCTCAAGTTGTCAACTTGGTGGCATGGAAGGTCGAAACAAACACTGAATAGTCAGGACCAAGCTTAGAGAGTATGGCTAGGACTAGTTTCTCTTCCTTATTTTTGATCCCACACTATTTCAACTACAAAACAAGGGCCTTAATGTTATAGCTCAAAATGTTGAGCCACACCTTCCTTCTTATGCACCTTTCTAGATAAAGGTCAAAGTTGAACCATACATGATTGCTCGTTGTATTGTTGATGAAGGAGCCTCAGTTAGTATTTTGTCTACTCGTGCTTGGCGAGGCATGGGATCTCCTATCCTTGTGTCGACTGCTAGTCCGTTACTGGCATTTGATAGAAGAACTTGTATAGAATTGGGAATTCTTGCTCAAACACCTGTTACATTGGGTGGGAAGACCGTCTTAGTTGACTTCATGGTGATAGAAGACCCCTTGGACTTCAATACATTCCTTGGACGTGATTATGTCTATGCCATGCAAACTATGGTGTCAACATTCTTTCATGTGATGTACTTTAATCATGGTGAATAAATTGTCACTATCGATCAGTTGGATTTTCTTGATCCTTCTCCTGACCCAACTAGAGACCAGGTCTTTCCTTTATTGATTACCAGTGTTTCTATTGACACTCCCCCACCATAGGTAAGTTATGTGGCCTCATGTCCTTTGCGTTCAATTTCTACTGAGAAGCAGCCTCTATTTTCATGCTTACCTTCTCGGGACTTGGTCCCATTAGTTGACCAGGTGAGTCATCCTATACAGACTGTGGAGCTTGCTCTTCACTCTGTCGATCCATTTGAAAGTTTAGACATGTGTCCTATCTCGGATGATATCCTTCCTTTGCATGAAGTCTTCCTAGAGTCTTTGATACAGTCTGACCTTCTTTTGGATGTTGGTTCAGTTTTGACTAAGTCTAACCCTGATTTGCCTAGTAAGCCTGACCTTCTTCTTATGTTGGTCTTGTTGTGTCTCTTGACTCTTCCTTTGAACAGCAAGTCAGTGATCCTAAGGAGTTTGATTTTTCTTATGAATTTTTCAACTCCCATGATACTGAGTTTGTTCCTGCAAACTCTATCTCCCTTGTTGATTTTTGTCCTTCTGAGGTTGATCTTACTGATTATAAATCCTTGAGCCTTGGTGCTATAGAATCTTCTTTAGTCGATTCTAACTTGACTTTACCGTTTGTAGAAGATAGCAAAGTCGCATGTGTTTCTGCCAAAGTAACCTACATCAGAAATTTTCTTTTGAATATGATCCTGATGTTGTTGTTTCTTAGAGATGAGATTATTAGTTGGATTCACAACTGTATACTATCCTTGCCTTTTTGTTCAAACTGTAAATGCATTTGCATGTATCCTTCTCGCGCTTTTAAGCCTAATGTCGGCTTCCACGCTTTTAGCTCATTGTATAAGCCTACATCTTTGTTCTCATCATCGCTAAGCCTTGTATCATTTTTCCTTTGCAGCTTGACACCTTTTAGCTTGAGGAGATGTTCCCTGAGTGTCTTTACCTTGCTCATGTTCCTTGCATTATGCATAGGTTTTTTCCTCGCACTTGGAACTAGTTTCGCTTACCTCTGACACTCGTCTCCTCACATTTAGAGAATTCTTTCTGATCTCCTTTGAGCTCGTTAAAAAAATTAAGGAGGACGTGAGTTGACTTTTTTGGACTCGTTAAAACTTCATGGGAAAGATATTGAGTTTCTTTAGGCCCAGGTCTGACTCCTCAAAATAGACTTGACTGCCGAGTAAACTTGTCCATTTAGGCTCATTAAGAATATGTGAATGGGTATCCACATTGGTGGTAGGTTATCGCTTTCTCAGACCATGTGGAATAATACGAGAAAGGAACACTCTCTTTTCTTCGGAATTGAGAAGAGTATTCTCAGGAATAGGTTTATCTCTTTTGCATACTTGAGGGACTAAACTTATGGAAAAGGAACCCCCGGTATGAGCTTAGTTTTCTCTTTTTTGTGCTCTGGACCAAAACCTGAAAAGGATTCTGAGTGTACTTTATGTATTTGTCATGCTCGTTAAACACTAAATAACAAAGCATCGATTTTATTGTTGTAAGACCCCTTCCTCGTAATCAAATGGATCTTTTTGAGTGATATTGCCTTCCTTCACACTCATAAAACTCAGGCTATATGATGATTTTGAAGGAGCATTGGGTAGGTGGTAATTTAACCTTTTTTAGACCTTCCTGACTAAATATGAAAAAGGTGCGCCTTACTTCTTTGGAAGCTAAGAGAGTTCTTCTGTGGTTTGTTTTATACTTTTCCATCCTCAGGAGACTAAATTGGGTGAAAAAGCACCCCCCTGGAGTCTTCTTTGGAGTTTTTAGACTCTCTAAACTATGAAAACACCATCGAGCATGTACTAGTTTAGGCTCGTAAAATCCACAAATCAGTGCTTTATCAAGCATTCTTCTGTATTTTCTTAGAGCTTGCCAAATATGGTCCCGAGTTTTCTTGCTTGGACTCATCAAACCTTTACAAGAAAGAGGGGAAGGGAAGTTCATTCACATGTTTTTTACATCATGGCAGCAAGTCTTGTTTCTTTGAACAAAGCACTAGTTTTGAGTCTATCAACAGTTGGGTCCTAGTATTTTGACCTTATCCTGATTCAGAGTTTTCTTACTCCTCCAGTTGGTCTCCTTTCCAATTATATGGGGAATCTGTCAATGTCTCCTACATTGCAGATTTGTGTCATTGGTTCTTTTGTGTCAAAAGCTACCTAAGTCACTTTTGTGTTATGCTCACGTTTCAAGGATTAAACCTTTGTCAGCCATTCTGCAGTTGCCTTGAATTTTTGTGTCAGCCATTCGTTGGTATCAGTTCATTACATTATATCTTCAGCGTTTCTTGTCATGAAATTCAGTACCAATTCCAGATCCAATTATTCTTTGACTTACCTCGTGTTATATAATGAAGGATACCTTAATTCCTTCCTTCCAACGTATCTCTTCCTATCGACTGCAACACATCTTTCTCTGGGGATGAGATTTAGATTTTTATGACAATACCTTGGGGATTGTTGTCATCAGTGGAAATTTCCTTGGCTATTGTGTAATGGGAATACCTTAATGTCTCCTACTCAATGGATTATTCAAGTGTTCAACTTCAAGTCCTTGTATTCACATTTGTTATAATGTACTAGGTACCTTGGGGACCATTTTCATTAATGGTGGTTTCCCTCGCATTTGCTAACGGTTTCCTCCATGTTTGACCTCAAATCCTTTACTTGCATGTTTAGGATTTGTACCTTTTGGGAAGGTTTGGATTAAAGACCTTGGGCCGACAGCAACATTATCATATTTTTCTATTTCCCAAGCTACGCAAGACCTTGTCACACTTTATATGAAATTTTGTTGAGACATAGATCCACCTTGTATTTTTGTGGCTATGATCGATTGTCTAGTATGGATCCACCTTGTTCATTTGTGGCCATGACCCCTTTAGATTTGATATGGCATGTTTTTGCATATTGAGTGACCATGATAGTTTCATTAGTTGTACATATGTTGGATCCGCCTGTATCTTTATGGCAATGTTTTGTATATGGACTTGTATGTCCTAGAGATCAGTTTTTCTGACATTTATCTCTCTTTTAGGTACCTTTGTTTGAGCCTTTTGATCTTGGATTCTCTGCTCTCTCCATACTCATTTGTTTCCTTTATAATGTATTTTGGCTATCGTCTTCCCCTCTAACCTCATACATTAGGGGGAATCTATTATATCTCAAAATGACACATCTCTTTCTGTGATCACTTTCCCATGATTTCGTCGCATGTTGACACTTCATGAAAGTCACTGAAAAAACACCTAACTTGGAGGACCCATATCTTGAGTTTTGCAACTCTGTTTGACCGCATCTCTGTACCGTTGGAAAGGTATTTCAGTTAGCTAAAACTTTCTAGAAGACTCCAAAGTCTGAAAATTCCCCAAAATACCTATAAATAGATCTACAAAGGCTTTTATACAATGTGGAAATTGAACCCAAGAGATAGAACAATTACACCCACAAAATTGCTAATCAAACATGCAAAATTAACACCAAAGGAGACTGAAAATGGAGCATAACACTAATATATATTGAATAAGTGTACAATATCCAACCTTGTGAAGTAATAGGCTTCTGAAACATATCATTACATGAGACAATCAAATGCATAAATATGCCATTCGAAATAGTTAAAATGCAGGCTTACCAAATCTAGTCAAATCCCCCAAAGGTGCATACAGCAGTTTCCAAATCTATGAATATGCTCACAAATTTGCTAAGTCAAGTGGGAAAGATAAAGAGGGATGGAAATAAAACTCATACATGCCTTTATTTTTATAAAAGGAGGGAGAATGATGTGGGCAAAAAACAAGTCAACTGCACCTAGTCTATCTTTTCCTTTTTCCTTAAATCATAATAAAGCAGGAAGCTTTTCAGAAAACGTAGATATGTGCTTTGGAGGTTCTGGAATAAAGTATACATGCTATATTGGGTTTCCAAGATGTTTCCCAAGAACTCCATGACTCATTTTTAGCATGTGTTGACTTCTAGGATGTGCAGAAGGCAACTAGCATAGAATGGAATCTAGGAAACTAGGTAATAAGAAGAAAAAAAATTAAATTAATGTCTAATGTAGGTAACTATGGGTTGATTATTCTAACATTCGAATGGGAGATGATTCTAAACTCCAGACCAGAGGGATTGGGAGAATTGATTTAGACCATTGGTTCTTCAGTGATGTAGTGTATGTACCGAAACTTTCAGCAAATTTGATGTCAATCTACCAGATGACCCATATAGGAGAGCCAAAGAGAGTAATCTTTACTTTTGACTCTAGAGATATTTCTAAAATCTCAATAGACCAAGTTTTTTCAGTTGGGTATGCTCATCATCATGAGAGAATGCACAAATTCTCTAATTTCCTCCCTACTTTCAATGATGAATCACTTCACTCACATGCCAATGAAGTCTCCAAACCGTGGCATGAGATGTTTGGCCACATGAATTACAGATATCTCCAAACATTGCACAAAGAATGAATGGTAGAAGGTATTCCACGATTTCATCCATCTATTGGAGCATGTATTGGATGTGTGATTAGAAAGCATCCCGAGCAAAGCTACGAGAAGGGGAAGGAAAGGAGAGCAACACAGCCACTTGGGTTGGTGCATTCGGATTTGATTGGTCCACTACCCACTCCCTCATATGGTGGATCTAGGTGTGTGCTGACATTTATTGATGACTACTCTTGATTTTTCTAGGTGTATTTTCCGAAATTGAAATCTGAGGTGTTTGAGCAACTCAAAGTTTGGAAAGCACTAGCAAAGAATCAGAGTGGGAAGAAGATCAAAGTCCTTAAGACTGATAATGGAAGTGAATATGGGAATAAGAATCTACAGAAACTTTGTGAGGAGTGTGGAATCCAAATGCAACACTCAACTCCCTACACACCATAGCAAAATGGTGTGGTAGAGAGAAAGAATAGATCTCTCAAAGAGATGGCAACTTGCATGATAGAAGTGAGGGAACTTAATCACAAGATATGGGCTGAATCCATCAGCTGTGCTTCTCACATTCATAACAGACCCTTCCACAAATAATTGAAAGGGATGACAACCTATGAGGCATGGTTTGGTGAAAAACCAGATGTCTCAAATTTTAGGATATTCGGGACAAAAGCATGGTCAAGAATCCCTTCAGAGAAGAGGAAAGCCTTGCAGCCACAAAGAAAAGAGTGTCTCATGGTTGGATATGGTGAGGAAACAAAAGGGTACAAGATATTTGACACATGCACTGGAAAAACATTTGTTGAAAGAAGTGTCAAATTCAAATAAGAGCTAATTCCAGATTTCAAACTTGCACCAGGGGATTGCTCCTCTCCTCAACCATTCGAAGATGTATGTGATGACACATGCTCTGTTTTTTCTGATAATTCTTGTATGAATGTTTCTGAAGATGATATTGTTGTATATGACTCACCATCTAGGCCCAAATGGGCTGAAAAAATTGTGCAAGAAGCTAGGGAATTGGCAGGCAATCCCCAAGAGCCTAAGAAAACTAGATCACAAATTAGTAAGGGTTCATTTGCAAGTGATAGTGATCTTGCTGAGCACTATTACATGCTGATCAGTTTTGATCCACAGACATATCAGCAAGCTTTTACAGACCCAAGATGGAATTCAGGACTGGAAGATGAGCTTCAGTCCTTCCAAGAGAACAATACATGGGAATTGGTTCCCCTTCCTTCCAAGAGGAAAGTTGTTCAATTTAAATGGGTCTTCTTGACAAAACTTGCTGTTGATGGTTCTGATATAAAACATAAAGCTATATTAGTGGTTAAGGTTTATTCTAAGGTCCATGGATTTTATTACACAGAGACCTTTGCACCGGTTGCAAATATGGACTCAATTAGAGTAGTTCTTGCACTAGCAGCTAGTAAGTGTTGGGAAGTTCACCACATGGATGTAAAAAGTGCTTTCTTGCATGGTGAAATATAGGAGGAGATTTATGTGAAGCATCCTAAAGTTTTTCAATAGGATCTTTCATTGGTATGCAGGATGAAAAAATCACTATATGGACTCAAGCAAGCCCCCAGGGCTTGGTATGCAAAATGGATGCTTTCTTGCTTTCAATTGGCTTCACAAGATGCAAATCAGACCCTAATGTGTATTTGCAGCAGAATGATGTTGATTTTCAGGTCATTGTTATTTATGTTGATTATGTTGTTATTATAGGTAATTTCGCCAATTCAATTGGACAAATTCAGAACTCTCTGCACAGTGAATTTGCTATGACAGGCCTAGGATTGCTAAGGCAATGTTTGGGCTTAGAATTGAGCAAAATGGTAAGGGAATCATGCTCCATCAGCCACAGTATTCTTCAGACCCACTGAAGAATTTTTAATATGGCTGAGTGTAAGGCATCCAAGTCTCCCTTTCTTTCTGGTATTAAAATGCATGAATTTGGCAATTCCCCAATGGTGGATATCACACTCTACATGCAACTAGTGGGAAGCTTGCTCTACCTAACTCATACAAGACCTGATTTGTCTTATGCTGTGAATGCTATAGAAAGAAACATGCACTAGCAACATGATATTCATTGCAGGGCTGCAAAAATAATTCTTCAGTATGTCCAGGGAACTAAGAAATTCGTGGTGCACTGCACAGCTAGTTCCTCACTTAAACTAGCTGGATTTTCTTATTCAGATTGGGCCGATGATCCAATTGATAGAAAGTCAACATCAAGTTTTGTCTTCATGTTTGCTGAGGGTCACATTTTCTGTTCAAGTAAGAAACAGCACACCATCTCACTTTCATCAGCAGAGGCCGAATACAGGGCATCAGTCAATGCTGCAACATAGTGTGTTTGGTTGCTAGGAATTCTCCGGGAGTTTGGTGTCACAATTGATTCTCCAACCAACATTTGGGTGGATAATCAGAGTTCCATAAAGATATCTATTGATCCAGTACATATGTATAGGACAATTCACATAAATATCCACATGCATTACATTCGGGGTTTAGTGCAAGACAAGGTGATATCACTGCAGTATTGCCCATCCACCAAGCAAACTCCTAACATTTTTACCAAGGCTTTCACTGAGAAGACCTTCACTTACCTAAGATATTTGCTTGGGGTGAGTGAAGGATGGTAATTTTCTGTTATATCATTTCAGGTCCAGCCCCATGTCCATTATTGAGGGGATGTTTTTCCCATGAGTTTTTCCTTCTTTCTTCGGTTCACATGGACAAATAAAAATTGTAATTCATGATTATGTACTTGAGGTGACTTGAGCCATTGTTGCCAAGGCCTTCATCATTTTGTGAGCATACTTAATTGCTGTATTAAGGGAGTTTGTTAGAATAGTAATCCATCATTAGTGCCTTATTTACACTAATTAATTAGTTTTATTGCTTTTTTAAGCTTTAATACACTATGAGGTGGACTAAGGGTGCTTAGGTGGACATATGCCATGTCAAGTTGAGGTTTTATGACCCACATGGGTAATCCAGCCTAGTCAACCAGCCACATATGCACAACCATTATTTCTAGCACGCTCCCATTCATTGAATGTGGACAGGCAAGTTGAGTCGAGGTGCTAGAGTGGGATTTTGCCCAAATTTGGCTTAATTTGGTGCAATTAATGTTTCATTGAGACTCTAAACCATCCATTTTTCCACACCCACACTATACAAGGTGTAATCATTGACCCATCACACATCATCCATGCCACTTCAGCAATTCATGGCCACTTGGAAAGATTTGGGATGACGAGATTGGACCACCTAGGGGGGTTTGATGCCAATTTGGGAATTTTGGGATTTTTGCTCACAATTGGCTTCCAAATCCATTTGAAACTCTTATGATGTATTTATAACCTGTTAATAACAATTTTAGAGTTAGACAGTCTGAAATTATCTTGTTTCGAACTATCATTATGATTCTCCTATGGTTTGAATTAGTCACTTTCTAGTTCGAATTTCTCACAATTTAGAACCTAGATTATAATTGTCTAATTATAATAAACAATAAACTAACAAGTATACTATTGGTATATATATATATATTAACAGTTATAAAATAGAAATATAAATGCAAGCTACCAACACATTAATTATGACTAAATACAAATTATGAATATCCTATATTAAATCTATGATAAGAATTAGCAAAGACCTTTCAAGGTATATACAAATAAAACTCCTTCCAATAACCAAATATTTTCCATTAAAAAAATATTACCTTAAAAGTAATTGACAGACCAAGTAAATCGAAACCCTAACCGGTCCACGATTTATAAATAATTATACTAGTACTTTTACAAAGCATAAACAGTAATACCATTGCCAACGTTATAAACCTTGGCATAAATATACAAATTCAATCCATCTAAAATATTATAAATATGCATAATAAGAATCGCACCCATAAGTTACAAGGCCAAAATAAAATCCACATTATTATTGTATATACAGAAATCATATAATAACCAAGCAATTGCAGCAAGGTCATAGGAATGAATCGTGTAGACAGCCATTGACTTTTTGCATACATAAAACATGGCGCTCATATGAAAAACCATAATAAATTTTATTCATAGTAATCCATTTATAAAACTCATCATAAGCAACGACCCAGGATTGAATCCTGTGGAGTATTTTTATACTACACAGAGCCATGCTTTACACAGTTTATATGCGAGCTGTACTTTAAAACTAATCTTTTAACACAGAGGTCGTAAGACCCACCAAATTCTTATATGCGCTAATCTATGGCCTTGGCCTTCTTATTCTAGGAATTAACACCTCTAACATTAATATAAAAACCCTATTACAAATTAACCAACAGTCTACAATACATTTTCATTTTCCACATTATAAACATGAACTGTAAGTTTGAATATTTTGCACTATTGCAGCTACGATGGGGAGTACCAACGACATTCACATCATGGATCCAAAATCCATCAGCATTTGATATTAGTCCTTCACATAACTAATGCAACCAGGCTAGGTGAATGCCACATAAAATACATAAATATTAACCATGGAAGGAAACATGACAGTGTAATAAACATCAAAGCGGCACAAATTTTATATATAATCCAAATTATAATAACCATTGCAATCATAAATGCCGCATTTATTCATAACTCATTGTCTTAATAAATTAACATAGTTTACATAGTCAACTTCTTATGGCCTTACACCATTGCAAGCAATGGTGCTGTCATGGACAATATACATCTTTAAAATAGTAAATAACAAAATACACAGAGCATGTAAGGCATTACCCAGGCCTCTATACACAGAGTGCCTTTAAATAAACCGTATACATCTAATAAGTTCAAACCCAAAGGCAAATAAATCCCAATGACTGAAACATGATTCCATACAATTACCAACGCAAAGCTCTATCAAATTATCAACAAACCCTTAAAACCCAACCTCATCCATTGAAACAAAATGCAAGAAAACTATGCTACGAAGGGTGACACTAGTCACGCCACCACACCCTGAGAGGAAACACATAACTACTAACATAGTGGCCTTACCATTGGAGTAAGGCCATGCCCTTAACCCATGACTCAATCTTTTACTCACTCCTCTATAAACCCTACAATAGGATAATAACATACTGAGAAGCAAGCTATGGAGATACAAGCTGCAAAAAACATGTAACTATGCAAAATGAATCCACATCTTACTTGCCTACGAAGACTAGCAAGGTCATCCTTCTTCATCCACACCAGAGCCGAGAGAAAACAAAAAATAAGTGAAATGACCAAGCCCATCATGAGCCAGGTCCTATGTTTGGGACGCCACACACTCCAACGTGCATTAATGGTTCCATCTTGTTTCCCATTATCAAACTCTAAAAATACAATTCTCTATAGTTCTCATGTGTTACCATATCAAATGCCTCCCATTCCATGTCAGAGTTTAAACCCCATTAATCTATGTTATATTTTTCGCCACCCCTAAGTCAATACAAATCATAAGTTTTATATACATCCCATATGATAGGATTTATACCTTAAGTTATGCTCATCAAACTCTTTTGGCTCTAAGACTAAGACCATGACATATGCAATATGCCATGGTATGTGTTAAGCATGAATCCAAGTCTAGTTTTCTCTAATAAAGAATATTTGAACCTGTAAAAACATAATATAAAAGTATAAGATAGTTTCTTTTCATAAAATAAACTAGTAATATAAATATGCTAGGATGCAATATGCAATATGCCATGGTATGTGTTAAGTATGAATCCAAGTCTGATTTTCTCTAATAAAGGAATATTTGAACTTGTAAAAACATAATATAAAAGTATAAGATAGTTTCTTTTCATAAAATAAACTGGTAATATAAATATGCTAGGATGTGAACAATTCATAATAACTACACCAGGTCTAATGAATGCCACTTAGATAACAAAATTATGTCATACAAATAATAGGTATGACAGTGACCTCATCTTTCACGCAAAGTGTCGAGAACCCAATATGCAGATATATTATTACCAACACACAGAGCATACGAGATTTATTGTCAACCCAAGAAAATATTTTATTTCAAAGGATAAATGCACAGTATATGCGTTAAACACCAAATCACTGTAATTGAACACTCTTATCCTCTAACAACTATGTTCATCCCAAGAATCTGTGTAATCCTATTCATCTTCTAATTACTACAAATTCAATTACCTGTAATTAAGGAAAATGATCTAAGATTCAAACAACAATTGCAGATAAAAAGGAAATCCTATTCACAACCCAGAACAAGAAAACTTCCTATTCAATCTAATTACTCTTGAAATCCATAAACATAAATCAAATATTAATCTAGGAATTCAATTGCAAGGGATTAAGTTCAACTACTCTAAGGAATTGA
The DNA here is from genome assembly GCA_001517045.1 of Pseudotsuga menziesii. Taxonomy (NCBI): domain Eukaryota; kingdom Viridiplantae; phylum Streptophyta; class Pinopsida; order Pinales; family Pinaceae; genus Pseudotsuga; species Pseudotsuga menziesii. The sequence continues at coordinate 102,466 of LPNX010081147.1, forward strand.
CTTGCAGGAATGAAAATCAACAATCATAACGGGAAAGATAAATTGCAAGGATTCATGGGATAACAACTTGAAACTACAGGATGAACAAAGCTGTGTACAACTACCACTCAAATTGCATAAAGGAAGTTCCCTACCCAGTCGACTACCACTCTATACCACTTACCAATCTTAAGAAAATGCAATCACAATTACACTGTAAATCAACACTACTATAGCTGGATACAAAGGAAATAGGATGAACAAAACATCACACAATACTGAATTGAAAAAGTCCTAAATTAACTCAGCAATATCTGTGGAAGGCGGGCCCAGCCTTCACACAGAGATGCTGGATGAACAACATGCAACTCTCTTAAATCAGAGTTAACTCCTTATATTAAAGAATGAAAGATTACACAAGTTGCTTCCACTGCTAATACAATGAATGAATTATCTATTTTCCAACCCCATGGGTCAAAACAGCTCCCCATATTTATACATGCAGATCATAACCTTCGATCCTATTAAAGGGCAGCCATGAAGATCTCTGATCTTCAGGCGCCCTAAATAATACTAGTTGTTACAAAACGTGGCATGATAATGACATGGAAAATGCGAGAAGGCTGTTAACTTGCCCAGGAGAAGCGATCTCTTCATATCACAATTATATTCGAGCAGCAATATAGCGCGTTCTGCTACAGCTGCACTGTCACAGCTCGGTCTAGGATATTGCATTAAAACCACGTGCCTTCATTGATGATCGGGGGATGAGGGTCCTTTTAAGCAGCGAATATCCCTTCCTTTGATATTTGTTCAGCCCTCATCCACCTGCAATCCACTTATCTCAAACTACCTTCATAAATCATAACATGTTAGCACATTTGAGAGATACACAACTTTAATTATCACAATCATAAGCATTAATAAGATAAGGCAATGATCAGTAATACCTTGGTAGTTTGGGGATGAAAGTGAGGACAACAGGTCTGATTAGCATGCTAAATGATGTAAGACAGGGGAAGAAAAGGTGATTGAAGATGGTTAAAAATGGCCAATTCTGGGCTCAACATCTCCCCCCAACTATCCCGTTGCATGTCCTCATGCAACAACCTGCATCATTCAGATTCTGAATCCTGTACTGAGCTGTGTTCATGGAGGGAGGAGAAGTTGTAGGGAAACTCAAGTACCTCATCTTCCTTTAAAAAGCCTCTGTGAGTAACCTAATACTTCCAGCGCCGCTGCTCCTCTGCCCTAGTCAAGGAAAAATATATATTATACGGTTTTTCTGGCCACCAAATGAGGGGGAATTTGAATTTCAAACCCAACCAATCAACTCCACACTCCCTCATGCTTCCCACATAGCCCTTGACTCTGGAAAGTGCCTGCTTGAAATTTTTGAAACAGTAAGGATCCTGGATTCTAAGTGCAGAGGAGGTAGCCTGCCATCTATGTTTAATCCCTTCCAATGCTACCTGCTGATGTCTGGAAATGTAATTGGTGCAGGTGGAGATCACTTCTTCTTGCAGTCTCATGATATGCTGTGCCTGGGGGGGTCTTGAAAGAAAACTTCTGTACCGTGCCAAAAGAATGTCAGGATTCTAGGGTTCAATTCGAATCCATAAGTTAGTGTGGCCTTCATTATGGGAAAAGGTATGAAAAGACCTTTCCCACTGAGTGTGATTGCTCACAAAAGAGGCAAAGGCTCTTAGCTGAACATCCCCTATGAATGGAACAGGGTTTGAGTGGCGGTCCAGGGGGCAAGCCATCTCATGCAGGTATAACTCACACATCAGGTTCTGCTCCTCAAAATTGCTTCCAAAGAATGTTTCCAAGAACTTTGCTGAGGTTGTGATTTCGAACGATCTCCCTTACTGTACAGCCTTCAATTTAAACTAGACAAATTGCTTAAATAGGAACACTGGATAAGAGGAAGAGGGTTTCCTGGTGCCCATGAGCTCTTGAGAGAGTGTGTACATCTGTTCTTTCTCCTGCTACATGGATTGAAATTTTTTCAATTCTCTCAACTTGTTCTACAGCTCTTCTTCCTGAACTTTGTGGCCCATGCATTCTTCGGCCCACTTCTCTTCCAGTGCTTTAATAATTTTTCTATGCTCACTCAAAGCAATCATGCCCTTCTGGAGTTCTTCCATCTGGCTTTTCCATTTGGTCACTTCCAGCCTCATGGTGGAGGCTTCTGTTGTGAGGTCCAAAAGTTCCTTTTTATAATGATTTTCTTGCTCCGAGTTTAAATCAATAAAATCTTTAAGAGGTAGAAGCACTGGTTCTTGTGGGTGAGTGTCCTCCAGCATATCCAAATTTACTATGAGATTTGCTAGTTCTTGTGTAACAACGACATCCTTCAAACTCTCTTTAGCAGCTACATTCACAACTTTTAGAGACACTGGTTCTTGTGTGACAGTGTCTTCCTCTTGGTCAACCTGCATTTCTGAATTTGGTTCGAGAGTTGTTGGTTCTTGTGTGTCAACAACATCCCCTGGATTCTCTTCAACAGCTTCATGCATGGCTTGTGAGGACACTGGTTCTTGTGTAACAGTCTCTTCTTCTTGGTCAACCTGCATTTCTAAATTTGATTCAAGATTTGCTGGTTCTTGTGTGTCAGCAACATCCCTTGGATTCTCTTCAACAGATGCATTCATGGCTTGTGAGGACACTGGTTCTTGTGTGACAGTGTCTTCTTCTTCCTTCTGCCTCTAAGATTGGATACCTTCCTCATTGTGCACCTCCTCCTCAAGGATTTTGGTGTCACCTGAGGACTGTGTCTGTACTTGTTCATCCTACTCCACTGTATATCCAGTCCAGGGTTATCTTCTAATTGCAATTCAGGAATCCTTGTTGCAGCTTCCAAGTATGTTGGTTCTTGTGTAGCAACATCCTTGCTTACCTCTTCATCCTCCTATTGTTGCAATTCTTCTTCTATGAGATCTGTATCATGGGAACATTCTGGAGTTACAGTGCAAAGCTCTTCATTGAGTTCCAGAGTGTCCTCCATCCCAGGTTCTTCTCCCACTTGCTCGGCCGATTAGACAAGTATATTCAGGTTTGCTGGTTCTTGTGTTGCAGCCCCCTGTTCAAGTTCATCAATGTCTTGCCCTTGTGGCTTAGCTTCTACAATCTCTATGTCCTGGGAGCATCCTTGGGTTACCGTGCACTCTTTGTCACTGACATCATGCATGATTTCATCCTTTTGCTGCTCTATCATAGAATTGGTGGCAAATTTAGCAAGGATGGATAAAGATCCTAGTTCTTGTGTGACAGCATCTTATTTTTCCACAACTTCCTCTCTTGCGGCCTCAGACTGCTGTGCTGTACATGTGCGAATTATAATCTTGTGGTCTGCCTCCTTGAAGATTTCCCCACAGGTGGGACAGAGCACTCGCTCATCTTCCTTGCCAGGTTTGGTAGAGTTCGATCCCTCCAGCTAGTCTGCAGCCTCCACTAATGTATACATCTTCCTTTCACCTAATTTTCTGCAGGTTTCCTTCCATGTCTCCAATTCCCTTCGAAGTAATTGGACTTCTTCTTTTAATAGTGTGTTCTCATCCAGAAGTCCTTTAATGCTGGGTTCCTCCTCGACTGGCCTTTGTGGAGCATCCATTGGCCTCGGTACAAGGATTGGGAACTCAACCTGTGCTTCTAGGGTTGCCCATATTTTTCTGGCTGCCTCTGCTGTTGCAGCTATTTTAGTTCTTTTCCTTCTGATAGGTGAGGTTATGTTCAGTTCATAGATTGATATTTTCTTTCTCCTTTGTGGTGTTTTCTTTTGTGGAGCTGGGATATCGGGTTTCACAGCCGAGGTCGAAGGAATATTTTCTTGCTCCTCAAGCTGTTCTTCCATAATTAAAGTTCCTCCTTCCCACTCAAGTGAAGATTCAATAGTTACTGGCTCAATATTTTCTTTAATTTCCCCAGCTCTGTCATCTTCAGGTTCAACTATCGCAGCACTTAGTGCTACTCCAGTTTCACCTTCTACTGGCAGAGCTGTCCTGTTATCTATGTTTTCCACAAGGTTTTTATGGACACCCTCCTCCAATTGCTCTGCTTGTGCCTCTAGTTGCACTTCTTCTGATATAGTTTCATCCCCCCCCCCAACTATATTGGAGGAACTCCGGTCCTCCTGCTGTGGTTGAACCTGTTCCTGTTCTATCTGGACACCCAGCAAGGGAGCTGGTTCCTAAGCTCGAGCTGTGAATTATTCCCAAGTTATATTATGCTGAGCAAGGGTTCTTAAAATTATTAATTTGATGAGACCATGGTGGGTGAGGGAGGCAAATGGGTGTTTAGCAGCTTGGACGAACGCCGCCATATGACGCAAGTCATGGAGAAAATAGTATGGAATGTTCAATAAGGTGCCATGGTGGAGATGAGAAAGTAAAGGAAGTTCAGAATTATAAACAGTTTGGTACCTACCTTCACAAGTGATGTACTTATTGAGGAAGACAACAACCTGATCCCATGGTTGAGGCAATGAATACAGTGCAATCCCTCTTCTGGATGATTGAACTTGCTCCCCCTCTCGTAAAAATGCTTCCCGTGCGGTCCTTGTGGGAACTCGTCATCCAAACCATGCCTTTCCCACCTGTGGAATAGTAGTAACCTCAGATATAATGGCTTCCGAGACTTCTATGCATAGCCCCCACACCTCAGAGTGAGTGTCTGTGAGGTTTAAGGAAAATTGCAGGGCTGCTTCCCGATTAAACCCATCCAATCGCTTAAAAAATTCGAGCCAGCGGGCGGCTTGAAAGATGGCAAGAACTGCGGGATTGTTCCTAAGTTCCTGTGTATCCAAAGGTTCATGGCGAGCTGGAATCCCCATAATCCTGGCTACAGACTAAGATTGCGACTTTGCAGATTATAGAATCCAAGAATGGAGGTTGCAGTGCAGAAGATGCACGAATCGCTGAGCGGAGATGTTGAGTAAATGGGAAAATTTGGAAAGTTCAGCTCAGAAAAATGTTCGAAATTTTTATTCCAAATTGGGGAAGGTGGCGGTTATTAGTTTTTACGTCGCATAGGGGAAGGATTTAATTAGTCTATAATGGTGATATGATTAAAGGTACAACTGATATCGTTAAATCATATCAATATTTAATCATGTGAAAGTCAAAGCCATACCTTGTGAGACTGTGCGTGAGATATCCTGCGGAGAATGGTGGAACGTGCGGTTGGTGACACTGCGAAGCCGAACTCATGCACTGTCATTAAATTGATCATAATGACGAGGAAATTCAATAATTTCTTCCGCCGGTTAAATAAAAACCATCTCATCGCCAGGGTCGGAATTATGAACAAAGCGGTCGTCGTATGGCCTAGTTCGCCGGCATGAGTCGGATGAATCAGAGCCATATCTAGCAATTTGAAGCAATTCTTCTATTAATACTGGGGTTACCTCTACAAGTTTCCAAAAGATGTCCTTAATCGCATGAAGACATCCACCAAATAAAGCGGAATTGCAGCTGCCAGGAATGATATCGCGGCCAACGAAAAAGATGTTGCAGCCACCGAGAAAAGTTTGCGGCCGCCAAGAAATATGTCACAGCCACCGAGAAAAGTTTGCAGCCGTCGGGAAATATGTTGCAGCCATCGGAAAATGGTTAACGGCTACCGGAAAAAAAGATTTTATAGTCATAGGAGAAAGTCACGGCTTCCAGGGAAAAGGGCTTGACGGTCATCGGGAAATATGTTGCAGCCGACGAAAAATGGTTCACGGCCGCCAGGAAATATGTTGCAGCCGTGGGGAAAAGTTTGCGGCCACCGGGAAAAGTTTGCGGCCACTGGGAAAAGTTTGCGGCCGCCAGGAAATATGTTGCAGGCGTCGAAAAATGGTCAACGGCTGCCAGAAAAAAAGATTTTATGGTCATAGGAGAAAGTCATGGCTGCCGGGGAAAAGGGCTTGATGGTCATCGGGAAATATGTTGCAGCCGACGAAAAATGGTTCACGGCTGCCGGCAAATATGTTGCAGCCGTCGGGAAATATGTTGCAGCCGCCGGTAAATTTATTTTGAAGGAAAAGGAAATGCAGCACATGAAGGCATAAGGAAACAACTCCGCTTGACAGGCCCAATATTTTCATTCCCCTGGCGCTTCCCTGCAAATTTTTTTAAAAAAAATAACAACAACGAAAAGGTCAAATGCAAAAGAAAAAAAACACAATATAAAATGTAGCAGAAAAAAAAAAACATTATTTATGTACAGTGATTCAAACGCAATTTATAGTCTAAGGATTGGAAAAGGCAGAGAGAAGTTCATGCCCTGATGTCAGCTGATAATTTGGATCGGTGGCAATTTGTGAAATGAATGCATCTCTTGAAATAGGCTTACGATACAGTCACAGCCTGTGGCCATTAGCAAATAATGGTATGCAGTTTTCATCAATGGTCACCAGACGGACAGTGCCATTATCAAATACCCTGTCGACCAAATAAGGACCCAGCCACCTTGTACGTAATTTACCTTTAAAATCCTTCTTGAACCTGGATTCATATAGTAACGCCCAGTCTCCTTCATGGAAGATTTTTTTTTTAATAAATCGGTCATGCCAATTGGATCTCTGTTGCTGAAGCAATGCAGCCTGATCCACTGCGGCTAACCGTTTCTCATCCAATTCATTTAATTGATTCAATCTTCTCTTCTGGGCCTCTGTTACATCCAGATTCAATTCGGTGGTTGTCTTCAGGGTTTTGAGTTCAAACTCAATCAGAAAGATAGCACTCTTCCCATACACTAAATCATAGGGAGAGAAACCTGTGGTGTCGCGCCAAGTCGTACGATATGCCCATAGTGCTTCCGGAAGCCTGTCAACCCAATCCCTTCGATGGCTCTTCACTATTTTAGTAAGGATGGCTTCAATGAACTTATTAGTACTCTCCACTTGACCATTAGCTTGGGGGTGGTAAGGTGAAGCCACCCTATGCTGCACATGATACTTCCGGAGCAAGGATTCAAATTGGTGTGACATGAATTGCGACCCCCCATCGGTAACCACTTCCTTCGGTACCCCAAAGTGGGTAAAAATTTCACTGTATAGAAAATCCATCACCGCCTGGTCGTTAGCCTTAGCCAAAGCTACGACCTCCACCCAGTTGGTCATATAATCAGTACAAACCAGAATGTAAACTTTCTGTCTGGAAGGAGGGTTGATAGGGCCAACAAAATCCAGTGCCCATCTATCAAATGGTTCAACTACTACTTGAGGTTGTAAAGGCATTTGATCTGTTTTATTAGGCTGGCCCATCCTTTGGTAGCTGTCACAGGATTGAACATATCTTTTAGCGTCCCTAAACAGAGTTGGCCAGTAGTATCCCATCCGCAGCTCCTTGTGCCCTGTTCTTTTTTCTGCAAAGTGTCTCCCACAAGGCTCATCATGACAGGATTTCAGTATGGGAAAGATCTCATATTCGCTTACACATCTCCTAATCTCCAGATCAGGTCCTGTGTAGAAGAGATGACCATTTAGCCAACAATACCTGGCACTCTGCTGAATGATTTTTCTTTTTTCTCGTTTAGACACATGTGGTGGGAGCTTTCCTGCAACCAAATAATTAGCGACATCTGCATACCAGGGAGAGTGAGCTGAAAGTGCAAATAGATGTTCATCTGGAAAAGAGTCCTCAACAGGCAAACTATCATCATTGTTAGTAAGACGGGATAAGAAATCAGCAACGACATTTTCTTTTCCAGGTTTATCTATAGTAGTAATATCGAATTCCTGCAATAACAAGAGTCACCTGGTCACTCTGGCATTGGTGATAGGTTTATTCATTAAGTATTTAATGGCAGAGTGGTTAGTGTCCACAAATGTGGGATACCCAGTAATGTAATGTTGAAATTTATTAATAGAGTAAACAATAGCTAGGAATTCCTTTTCAGTAACAGTGTAATTAAGTTCAGCAGGGGCTAAGTTTTTACTAACATAATAGATGGCATAAGGTACTTGACCATCCTGCTGTCCTAATACTGCCCCAATGGCGGTATCAGAGGCATCTGAGGAAATATGGAAGGGTAGGGTCCAATTAGGTCCCCTTAAAATAGGAGCTGTGGACAGCTTTTCTTTAATCTTATCAAAAGCTGTCTGAAATGCTTCACTCCACACAAACTGTGCATCTTTCATTATCAGAGAGAACAAAGGAGAAGCCAGTTTGGAGAAGTTCTCTATGAATCTTCGATAATGTCCAGCATGTCCTAGAAAAATTTGCACCTCTTTCTGAGTTGTAGGGGTAGGTATATTTTTTATCACCCTAATTTTTGAAGGGTCTACCTGAATGCCATTGGCAAAGATGAAATGTCCTAATACCACCCCTTCACTCATCATCATATGGCACTTTTCGGTGCTTAATGAGAGTTGAGTCTGTTCACAGTGAGTTAAAACCTTCTTTAAATTTTCCAGTGCTTCCTCAAAGTCCCAGCCATAGGGAGTGAAATCGTCCATAAATATTTCCATACTATCATTGACTAATTCAGAGAATATGCCAATTACAGCTCTTTGAAATGTTGCTGATGCGTTACATAAACCAAAGGGAAGTACTCTGTAGGCAAACGTTCCCCAGGGGAAAGTGAAGGTGGTCTTATCCTGGTCCTCAAGAGCAATCTGAATTTGGTTGTACCCGCTGAACCCATCTAAGAAGGAGAAGAACTTCTTCCCTGATAAGGTATCAAGTACTTTGTCAATAAAGGGAAAATGGAAATGATCCTTTTGAGTGGCTTTATTCAGTTACCTATAATCAACACAGACCCTCCATTTACCATTTTTCTTGGGCACAATTGCAAGTGGAGAAACCCACTCGCTATCTGAAATAGGATATATAAATCCTTCTTCCAAGAGTTTCTGGATTTCTTCCTTCACTATATCCCTCAGGTTGGGGTTCATGCGTCATTGGGGTTGACACACAGGCTGAGAGTCACTTTTAATATAAATGTGATGGGTGCACAGATTAGAGGGAATACCCCTCATGTCTGTGTACTCCCAGGAGAAAGCCCCCTTGTGTTCTTTCAAGAGGCTGATCAGGCGCTTCTCTTCTTCTAAGGAGAGACTAGAATTGATATTCAAAGTTCTTCCAGGCTCTACCTCAATAGGAATGCTTTTTGAATTTTCTAAAACTGGGATTATGTTTGTGTCACCAACTAGTGCTTCTTCTGTAAGATTTTCTTGTTCTTCCTTGCCCAGGGTAATATTCAGGATTTGATAGACCTCTCTATCCAATAAAGCGGGTTCACTAATAAAATTACTAATAGTATCATCTTTTGTTTCATTTTTAAACGTTAAGGCCTTCCCTAGAGTTAATAGTGGCTGAACATCCTCCTCCTCCTCCTGCTCTATCCAAAGGGAGGTTTCAGCTTCTAAGCTTGGCCGAGATGGAGGATATAGGGTGAGGCTTTTAGTCTCCATACCATCAGATATAGTCATGGACCCTGATCGAAAGCTGATGTAAGCATCAAATGTGGCCATCCAAGGCCTCCCCAGGATCAATGGGTGTCCCCCCAACTGGGATTTTGGTTGTAATACCAAAAAGTCAGCAGGGTACTCCCATGAATCTACTGAGATGATAAGGTCGTCCAAAATTCCTTTGGGTCTAATGATAGATCTGTCCACCAATTCTAAAATGGTAGGGGTCAGTCTAATATTAATGAGCCCAAGCTTCTTTACAGTCTCCATTGTTATGACATTTATCACTGCCCCTAAATCTACTAGCATGTTGGGTATCTGTGTCTGTCCTACCTGTATAGTGACAGTAGGATTTCCAGGGTCGTCATACTTTGTCACAGAGGTCTTTCCTATTATCAAGGCAGATAAATTCCCTATGACGTGAACAGTGGGAGTATCTCTCGGTTTCCTTCCTGGTTTCTTAGTGCACAGGTCCCAAATGGTTCTAGCATAAATAGGCACATCTTGAAGAGCTTGAAGGAGGGGGATTTTGACATAAAGGTTTCTTAACTCTCCTAAGAGGTTAAACTGAGGTTGTTCCCCTATCCTTGGTAGCATTAATCTCTCAGGATATGGTGGTTGTCTTATCAGCTGGGTAGGCTGCATATTGTCAAATTCATCGTTTGATGTTTCAGTCGTTCCATGCTCAGCATCTTCAATGATAGGAACTGTATCGGATGGATGTTGTGAACTCCTTTCTTCCTTATGCACAGAAGGTGGAGCATCTTCTGTAATTACAGGTTCTACTATTTTCCCAGATCGTAAACGAATATCATTACAAGGTACAGGGGAAAGAGAGTAGGCCGGCATATTGACAGTCTCCAATTGATGGACTGTTTTATTATTCGGGTTAGGATTAGGTTGGGCAGGAAGCTGAGGTCATATCGGTATATTAGGGACATAATTATTTTGCAACTGCAGCTGCGACTGCTGAGGTGGTTATTGCGGATATTGAGGGAATTGAAAGTATTGAGGAGAATATGGTGATTTTTGAGGTGGAGGTGGTTGAGGAAACTGGTTCCCAAGATGGAAATTCCTCCATCCAGGAGACCACGACGTAGGTTGGTGTGGTGGCTATGTCCAAGGACTCCATGAGTTAAAATTTTGCATTGCAGGTTGGGAGGAATTCCACTGAGCATAATTTGAAGGGAATTGTGTATTTACATTTTGCATGTTATTATTCCAATTGCCCATATTATTCAAAAATGGAAACGAGTCTAGAGTCATACCTTGATTTCACGGCTGCCAAGGTTTCTTCTGTGCAATGAAATAGGCCGATTCTACTTCTGGAGTTGATTCCTGTAGAACAGCCTTCACTTGGGGAAGTGAGGGACATTCTTTCAAGTCATGGTTCAGCTCACATAGCTGACATACTTCTACTTTATCAAGCGAGCATTCTCTCAGCAGATGATTCTTTCTACATTGTGGGTAGAACACTCCTAGTGTGAGATCCTCTACTGCCTGTTTTTGTTTTGCCTTCAGGACATCGATCTCTGAGGAGATGGAACTCATCATCTCTATCTTGAAATTTTTAAGGAGATTACCTATCTCTACATGGGTGGCTCCTCCATTAGGTGACTTCTGAGTTCTGTCAAAGACATCACGTTCTAGCTTATCCCATTTGTATTAATTCTTGCACATGATCTAGGAACTAGGAATCAAAATCATCAAAGAATTATTAGCAAATACTCATGAATTGGAAATAACCGGATTACAAAATAGGTATCCTCTCTGTATATTTTATAAACAATAAAGGGTTACAATACCATTACTGAGCAATGGCTTAACTCCATGAAGAATTCGAATACCTAAGGAGACAATTCGAATTCAATGAGTGAGTCTAGCTTAACTGACTCTTTGCCATGCAATCTCACTCAGTTAACCACTTGACTAAAACCCTAATTGACTCACCAAACCCTAACTGAAGTTGGAGTGCAATAAATGACTAAATCTCAACTGAAGGAGATCAAACACATGTCATAGCAATCCAACCATCAAGTGCTAGTCCTGCATGACTCCAATGAACCCTGATGAAGTTAAATGAAGCTGAACTGACCATCAGAAGTTGCTGGAGGCGCCTTGTTGACTCCAATTCATTAAATAATAATAAATAATCATTAAATAATATATTTAATGAATGGAGGCACCTTAACTGACTGTAAATGACTGGTTGAACTGATTGTAACCACCAGTTAGCAATTAGGTGCATTAATGTCACTGAGATCATCCCTGGAGTGCTCCAGTTAGCCTCCTTGACTGTAGGAGAATGCTAAGTTAGCCTCCTTGACTATAGGTAGGCATGGGAGTGACTGGGATGATGGTAATTAATGCTCCACTGATGTTAATTAAACTTAGGATAGTGATTTAACTAGGCCAATTTGACCGAAGGAGTGAGTATGAAGGTAAATGTCTCCAACACCCCCCCTTAAGCTATACCCAGGAAGAGTTAGAAAACATAGATGCATAAAATGCTAGGGCCCTGGCAACAAAGGCCATAGGTCACCCTGTACAATAAAGTAACTGCTTAATATAACCAAGGAAATGGGAAAAACCTCATGGGAAAAATACCCCCTCTCAAACTAAGCAGTAACTCAAGAATTGGTTCTTCTATGCAGCAGTATCCTGAGACTATGCATGTGAACCTATGAATCCAAACTAAATGAATATGTCTAGAGGAATCTTCCACTTTGGAAGAAGAACAATGCACTCAATTGAATCAGAAATATAAGTAGCGGCACGGTGAAAACTAGACCCATGTAGAGCAATTGAAATCATCTGAAGAGAGAGAAAAGGTTCTTGAGGATTTGAACCATGTGTGGAACACTCAAGAAACTGATATGTTTCAGCCTTGAACAGAAAACCATGAGTGGTAAAATCAGCCCCAAATCTTAGGAGCAAGTGTCCATGCGGATGCAGAATGTCTTCCTCTTTACTAGTTCTATGAGGAGATGAGCTTGTGACCAAAGGTAGAGAATCCCTGGGACTCTGGAGAGCGAATGCTTGAGCTCCATAATCCGATATAGATTCTGAAATAGATAATTATTCACAAAATAAAATATCAGAAACCTCACAAGAGGAAACTAACACCAAATCCCCAGCAGCAAAATTGAAGAAGACTTGCAGTACTTGATTTTTCACACCGAAATTGATGAGAGCAGCTACAAGCATGACTGAAGGATTTTGAATTTTAAAATATGAACAAAATAATATCATATCAGAATGTAAATCAGATCTAAATAATTTCACAATAGATCCAAAACTGTGAAATAAAATCAAATCCCCAGCAGCAGTTTTGTAGGAGACTTGCGGTACTTGTTTCTTCACACCGTTGATGAGAACAGCTACAAGCAATATTGAAGGTTTATGAACCTGAAATTTTGAAACAAGAAATATCAGATCAGATCCAAATAATATCATATCAGATCCAATAATTTTCATATCAGATCCAAAATTATGGTCAACTGAGACGGTGGATGCACAGTGTTCTTCTTCTTCAAAATTCTGAATTTTGGTGCATGCAATCCTGCAGGAATTTGCTGGAACATCTAGATCATGGGGAGTGAATGGATCACTCTACTAATCTGATATTTCTTCCAAAATATCCAAGGTATCACATATTTTCACACCAGCAGCAACATTAGAGGAAGAAAATTCAAATTTCTCCTCACTTTCGGAAGCAATTACTGGTAAATTTTGCACAGAATTCAAAGGAAAATCACCGTTGAATGTTTGCATGGAAGTGCAGCAGTATTTTTATTCAATATCAGAGATTCGAATGTCTTCTTCTATTTCAGCAATATGAGAAGGTGAGATATCATATATCTCATGAACTTCCGGAGCATCAGGAGAAGGAGTCACTTCATGGAGACTTTCTTCAATTCGAATTGAATGTGTAGAAGATTATGCTTGATCTTCATCTTGAACAACTTCATCAGAGAGAGTAGTGGCTGAGACTTTTGAGTAAATAACTCTTGTGGTGATGGCTGTGATTTCAAAAGTACTATTATGATCCTCATTGTGCTTTCCAAAGGTTCTGTCCAATTGTGTCCAGAGAGCCTTTGGGTTTCCAGCAAAATCAATAACAAAGTACAAGCTATCATCAAGGGCCAAAGCTATTGATCCAAAAGCTCTGTCACTGTCATTTAGCCAGTCATTCTCATTCTCATAAGACTTTTTTCCAAGTCCAATAGACAACTCATAGAGACCTCGTCTCTTCAGATATGCAATCATCTTCAACTTCCATTCCGAATAGCTTGTGAATGGGGTGAGAGGAGGGATTGCTGAGTCCATTCGAAGTTGTACCTGATAAAACCTGCAAATCAAAACAAAAAGGCACCGTAAGGTCAGACAGCCTGCACATTTAGGCTTTCATCACACCCAGCATAGTCAATCAAGCAAGCTTGATCAACAAGTTCTTTACTTGGGGTATTGAGTGGTAAGCCTTGGCTTCTCGTGCAATGCTGGAATTTTGAGCTATTGCTCACTTTCCATGGAGAAATCTGTCAAAAAGCTTGTTCTTGAGAGATTTATCTTTGTCCTGCCGTATGCTCTGATACCAAATTAATTCTTGCACATGATCTAGGAACTAGGAATCAAAATCATCAAAGAATTTTTAACAAATACTCATGAATTGGAAATAACTGGATTACAAAATAGGTATCCTCTCTGTATATTTTATAAACAATAAAGGGTTAAAATACCAATGCTGAGCAATGGATTAAATCCATGAAGAATTTGAATACATAAGGAGACAATTCGAATTCAATGAGTGAGTCTAGCTTAACTGACTCTTTGCCATGCAATCTCACTCAGTTAACCACTTGACTAAAACCCTAATTGACTCACCAAACCCTAACTGAAGTTGGAGTGCAGTAAATGACTGAATCTCAACTGAAGGAGATCAAACACATGTCATAGCAATCCAACCATCAAGTGCTAGTCCTGCATGACTCCAATGAACCCTGATGAATTTAACTGAAGCTGAACTGACCATCAGAAGTTGGTGGAGGTGCCTTGTTGACTCCAATTCATTAAATAATAATAAATAATCATTAAATAATATATTTAATGAATGGAGGTGCCTTAACTGACTGTAACTGACTGTTTGAACTGATTGTAACCACCAGTTAGCAATTAGGTGCATTAATATCACTCAAATCACCCCTGGAGTGCTCCAGTTAGCCTCCTTGATTGTAGGAGAAGGATAAGTTAGCCTCCTTGACTGTAGGTAGGTGTGGGAGTGACTAGGATGATGGTAATTAATGCTCCACTGATGTCAATTAAACTTAGTATAGTGGTTTAACTAGGCCAATTTGACCGAAGGAGTGAGTATGAAGGTAAATGTCTCCAACAGTTTGTCCCGCTTATTGTTCCTGGGAGAGCCCTTGGAGTATCTCTTACATAGTTCCACAATATTTCCAAAAGGTTCTTTGGAGATATCTCCCTTTCCTAGTAGATTTAACATGTCTAAGCAATCATCCCTGATCCCACGAATAAAGATTATCTTGAGCACGTCTAGCCCCATGTTCGTCTGCCCGGCCTCTGCACATTGTACAGTAGCCTTTCCATGAAATCCTCCAGACTTTCGTCCTCCTTCTGCACCATTTTGAATAACTCTTCTCTTTTATCCTTGGTGTTGCAATATTCCTGATATTTTTCTAGGAACACCTGTTTCATTTTATCCCAATTAGCAACAGTTCCTCCCCCAAGGCTCATGAACCAGCATAATGCATTGTCCTTCAGGGTGGCAGGGAAAAGTTTCAGCTTTTGCGCATCAGTGACATAATCATAGCTACGACAGAGAATATAGAATTCAAAAAGGAATTCGTTGGGATCTTCTGCCACCTTTCCATGGAAGCGAGGTAGCACCGATGGTGAGATATTCTTCATAGGGGCTGCCCCTGCTGGCTGCTGAATTAGGAATTGTAGTGTAGCCATCGTTCCTTCAGGCAGGGAGTGATTGTCATGATGATAGTTTCCCCCCATTGCCTCTTCCTCATCAGAGTCATGTCTGTTACTCATCTCCTCTTCTATTTTCTCCTCCTCTGTTTTCTCCTTTTCGTTCGTTCCCATGTTATTTTCCTCATTCTTCTCTACGTCCTTCTCCTGTTCCTCATTCTTTTCCTTGTTTTTCCACTGATCAGCAAACTTCTAGTGGAACTGCGTCCACTCTTCTTCAGTTACAACCTTCCTGAAATTGTGGTATGTTGGACCTTTACCAGCAGGTCCAGTTGTAACAGCTGTGTCCTTTTCTGTAGGTATATTCGAAGAAGTCGCGGCTGCTCGTGTATTCTCCACCATGGACCCTGACACTGGTGCTCCAGGATCAGCAAGGTTTCTTCTGATAGGAGTTTCTTGCTGGCGAGCCCTGGTAGATGAATCAGTTCTGTCAACAAGATCGTCGATAAATGTCCTTCTGCCCAATGGTGTTCCTCGACCGCGACCCAAGCCACCTGCACTGTTAGTATCTTGTGGGGTTTTAGGAGTTGGGAGTTGATCGCATTTTACCCTCCTCGTATTCATGCAACCCAAATCATTTCAGGAAAAAGAATAGAAAATAATGGCTAGAAATAATTACCAGATGCAACTAATGATAGTGTTTAATTTTATCCTTCCCCGGCAACGGCGCCAAAATGTCGAGCACCCAATATGCAGATATATTATTACCAACACACAGAGCATATGAGATTTATTGTCAACCCAAGAAAATATTTTATTTCAAAGGATAAATGCACAGTATATGCGTTAAACACCAAATCACTGTAATTGAACACTCTTATCCTCTAACAACTATGTTCATCCCAAGAATCTGTGTAATCATATTCATCTTCTAATTACTACAAATTCAATTACCTGTAATTAAGGAAAATGATCTAAGATTCAAACAGCAATTGCAGATAAAAAGGAAATCATATTCACAACCCAGAACAAGAAAACTGCCTATTCAATCTAATTACTCTTTAAAGCCATAAACATAAATCAAATATTAATCTAGGAATTCAATTGCAAGGGATTAAGTTCAACTACTCTAAGGAATTGACTTGCAGGAATGAAAATCAACAATCATAACGGGAAAGATAAATTGCAAGGATTCATGGGATAACAACTTGAAACTACAGGATGAACAAAGCTGTGTACAACTACCACTCAAATTGCATAAAGGAAGTTCCCTACCCAGTCGACTGCCACTCTATACCACTTACCAATCTTAAGAAAATGCAATCACAATTACACTGTAAATCAACACTACTACAATTGGATACAAAGGATATAGGATGAACAAAACATCACACAATACTGAATTGAAAAAGTCCTAAATTAACTTAGCAATATCTGTGGAAGGCGGGCCCAGCCTTCACATAGAGATGCTGGATGAACAACGTGCAACTCTATTAAATCAGAGGTAACTCCTTATATTAAAGAATGAAAGATTACACAAGTTGCTTCCACTGCTAATACAATGAATGAATTATGTGTTTTCCAACCCCTTGGGTCGAAACAGCTCCCCATATTTATACATGTAGATCATAACCTTCGATCCTATTAAAGGGCAGCCATGAAGATCTTTGATCTTCAGGCGCCCTAAATAATACTAGCTGTTACAAAACGTGGCATGATAATTACATAGAAAATGCGACAAGGATGTTAACTTGCCCAGGAGTAGCGATCTCTTTAGATCACAATTATATTCGAGTAGCAATATAGCGCATTCTGCTACAGCTGCACTGTCACAGCTCGGTCTAGGATATTGCATTAAAACCATGTGCCTTCATTGATGATCGGGGGCTGAGGGTCCTTTTAAGCAGCGAATATCCCTTCCTTTGATATTTGTTCATCCCTCATCCACCTGCAGTCCACTTATCTCAAACTACCTTCATAAATCATAACATGTTAGCACATTTGAGAGATACACAGCTTTAATTATCACAATCATAAGCATTAATAAGATAAAGCAATGATCAGTCATACCTTGGTAGTTTGGGGATGAAAGTGAGGACAACAAGTATGATTAGCATGCTAAATGATGTAAGACAGGGGAAGAAAAGGTGATTGAAGATGGTTAAAAAGGGCCAATTCTGGGCTCAACAAAAAGTCTCTAAAGCACAATAATATTAACCAGTACCTGTCACTAGCTGCAAGTATGACTACTAATAATCAAACATCCAAGTACTGAGTAACAAGTTTCTGTCGAAAAGTATAATTTGCACCTAAAAAGGAAGAATTCCCTTAGTTCAAACTTAACTAAGTAAGCCCACTAGACAAGTAGAAACTTTACCTCTCAGCAACTTACATGGGAGAACTAGTCCCGCCACTCCACCCACTTTGGTTCCAAGAAAAAAGTTAAGTTAGAACCATGTAAATACCAAGTAACACATGCTGAAATTAATGACGGGCATAATCAAGTAACTACACATACATAGCAATGTATAAGCATAAGAATATCTTAGTAATTAGCATTATGACATCATAGGTAAAAACAATAATAAACATAACTAAAAGTAAGGAATCAAGACGTAAGAACAACTTACTACAAAATAGCAGTACAAATTGTTAGAATTTCATCATTAAGCTAGCATTATATCAGGATCTTTACTGAGAGAATAACAAGTACAACAATCAAACACAAGAGACAATGAACACGGTGTTTATCATCAGGGAAACCATAAATGGAGAAAACCCCGCAACTTCCTCAGAGATAGAATCAGCACCAAAACAGTAAAAGTCCCAAAATAGTAAGTGATCTCCCGACATCAGTAATCTTCTTCTTATCTAGCCCTAGTGTCTTCTCCTTCCTAAACTATGCACTACACTTGAGTGTGGATGAGTTGTCTGATAAATAGAGACTCTAGTTCTCTATTTATACTAATCCCGACATGACTAAAACCATACCAAGGCCGACCTCTACTAGGAGAGTCTAATAACCCTAGTGCCCCGGAATTGCGGGGACTTTAACCCTTAGGCAATCAGAGGGTTACACACTATGACTTGACATGACTGTTTACATTATTGATTCTCCCAATTGGAACATCGGGGCATGACAACATGAATCAATTACATTATAGATACATCCCAGATAAACATCAGGTTACAATACATAAGATACATAGATGAATACATTCCGAAGTTACAAATACATCAACACTCCCTCTTAACTAGGAAGGTATTCTTTCAACACAATTTTCAGCACTGGTCTTCTTCTCTGTATCAACTAGATCATCTCGTCATCTACATCTCAGGTATTTTGAGTCTTCAAGTCATCTTTGTATTCAAGTCATCTTCATCTTCAAGTCATCGGATCTGGATCATCTCTCGATTTGGATCATCATGGGACATCATCACTGGATCTGGATCATCACTCGATCTGGATCATCTTGAGGCATCATCACTGGATCTGGATCATCACTGGATCTGGATCATCACTGCTATATCATCATCACTGGATCTGGATCATCATCACTCAATCTGGATCATTACTGGGCATCATCACAGATGCTATCTCTTGATTCTTCTCATCATAGGAACCTCTACAAAGCCATTCCTTTTTCATACTGGATGTATCATCTCAAAGTTGGTCCTTTTTCATACTAGATGAGGCAGCTACTCAGAGCTAGTCATTTTTCATACTATATGAGCCTTCCCAGAGCTAGTCCTTTTTCATACTAGGTAGGGCATCACAGAGCTGGTCCTTTTTCATACCAGATGAGGCATCATAGAGCTAGTCCTTTTTCATACCAAATGTGGAAGCTACTCAGAGCTAGTCCTTTTTCATACTAGATGAGCCTTCCTAGAGCTAGTCCTTTTTCATACTAGGTAGGGCATCACAAAGCTAGTCCTTTTTCATACTAGATGAGGCATCATAGAGTTGGTCCTTTTTCATACCAGATGTGGCAACTAATCATAGCTAGTCTTTTTTCATACTAGATGAGCCTCCACAGAGCCAGCCCTTTTTCATCCTGGATGTGTCATCTACACAGAGCTAGTCCTTTTTCATACTAGATGTGTCTTCACAGAACCAGCCCTTTTTCATGTTGGATGTGGCATCCACATATACCTGACAATGGAAGGAACCAATCCTCTCACCATGTCAGAATGGCATAGCACTTACATCTGACCATGGAAGGAACCAATCCTCTCACCATGTCAGAAGGGCACAGCATGGACACATCACTTTCTCTTGGGAGGAACCTCGATCTGAAGAACACCAAGCTTCTCCCTAAAGTACTCAAACTTCACCTTAGCCAATGGCTTAGTCAACACATCAGCTATATGTTCATCCGTCGCAACATACTGGAGCTTCACTGCTCCTCTCTGCACCATATCCCTGATATAGTGATACTTGATCTCAATATGCTTCAACTTGTCATGGAATACTGGATTCCTTGACAACTTTACATAGCTCTGGTTGTCATAGTATATACAAGTAGCATCTAACTAGAGATCAAACAAATCAGACAGTAGATTCCTCAGCCATACTGCCTCACAACTAGCTGAACAGGCTGCAACATACTCTGCTTCAGCTGTACTCGGTGCCACACAGGATTGCTTCCTGCTAAACCATGAGATCACACCTGATCCCATACTGAAACAACACCCTGAAGTGCTCTTCCTATCGATGGCACTACCTGCCCAATATGAATCAACATAACCCTCTAGGTTAATCCTTTGATCAGCCTTATACTTGAGCCCAAAATTAACCGTACCCTTCAGGTACCTTAGAATATGCTTTGCAGCAGCCAAGTGAACATGTCTTGGATCTGTCAAGTATTGGCTCAAGGTGTTCACGGCAAACCAAATATCTAGTCTTGTGTTTGTCAGGTACATTAAGGACCCAATCATCTGACAATACATCATGACATCAACTGTCTCTGATGAAGCATCACTTAAAAGCTTCAGATTTGATGCCATAGGTGTGGTCAATGCGTTGCAGTCCATCATCCCAAATCTCTTCAGGATCTCTACTGCATACTTTCCTTATCCAAGAAATATTCCATCTATAGTCTGCCACACTTCCATACCTAGGAAATAATGCATCGTTCCCAAGTCCTTCATCTCAAACACAACATCAAGCTTTCTCTTCGTATCAACAATCAACCCATTCATACCTGTCACAAACAGATCATCTATATATAGTAGAAGTATCACCAGGTTGCCACCTTCCACCTTGTAGTAAAGGTTGGAATCTACTTTACTCTTGGTAAAGCCCAAACTAGATAGAAAGTTGTCAATTCTACCGTACCATGTCCTAGGTGCCTGTTTCAAACCGTACAGGGCTTTCTTTAGTCTATGCACATGAGACTCCCTGTCATGTGTCTCAAAACCGAGTGGTTGTTCTACATACACTTCCTCTTCTACTACACCATTCAAGAAAGCAGTCTTGACACCCATTTGGTGTATCTTCCATTTCATCACTGCAGCCAAAGAAAGTACCTATCTGATGGAAGTGTATCTGGCTATAGGTGCAAAGGTTTCTTCATAGTCTATTCCTTCTTTCTAGGAGAAACCCCAAGCCACAAATCTTGCTTTATACTTTTCAATGCTATCATCTGTAGCATGCTTGATCTTGCAGATCCATTTGGAAGTTACTACTGACTTCCCTTCTGGTCTTGGGACAACATCCCAAACATCATTCTTCATGATCGATTGATACTCTTCGATCATCGCATCCTTCCATTATTTCTGTTCTGTTGCTTCTTCATACTTGGAAGGTTCTTTATCAATGAAGTCACTTAGTAAAGCTACATATCTAGAACAGGACCTGGTCCTCTTTCTTTCTCTGAGATTCTCTTCTACAACCCCATATCTTTCCGCACCTTGGATAATCTCTTGTACCCAAGCATGTTTCCTCTTGTGAGGATTCTTCTCCTGTGATGGATCTATAGGTCTTTGTGGTTCTTCAAATTCTCGATCTTCTTCTTGAGTTTCTTCGTTCATGATTGTATCATGAGTTCTGGGAGCTTCTGCTTCTTTAGGTTCTTCAGTAGGTTTCTTTCTGGATTTGATGTAGGCTGAATATTTGTCAAATGTTACATCCTTTCTAATGTCAATCTTTTTGAATCCTGGGAAGTATATTCTATAAGCCTTCGAGCTTTCAGAGTATCCCACAAATATACCCTTCTTTCCTAGAGGATCTAATTTTGTTCTCTTCTCTTTTGGAATGTGTATGTACACAGGATAGCCGAATATTATGAGATGGCTGACTTCTAGTTTCTTTCCAGAGAATACTTCTTCAGGAGTTTTGTTCTCGAGTACTCTGTGTGGAGTACAGTTCTATACATACACTGTTGTTTTGGCTGCTTCTACCCAAAGGTGCATAGGAAGATCTTGATCATGAAGCATAGCTCTTGCAGCTTCCATGACGGTTCTATTCTTCCTCTCTGCAACCCCATTCTATTGTGGATTGTAAGGAGTGTGTTTATGCCAGAAATTGTTTCCAGACTACAAATAAACAAGCCAACATAATCTCAAATATTCAATCAAACAAAACTAGGTTTTTAGGGTTTTTTTAAAAGGTTTTCTGGTTGTGAAGTTTGGTGACAAGAGGGAATACATTCATAATCCAAATAAGAAATAAATGACAAGTAAAGAAGAACTAAGATGCATAACATAATAACCATGTATCCAATAGAAAATAACATTGAAGTTCATCCACAAATGGCAAGCACTACAAGCATAAAAACTATAAACCAGCAATGAAATTACAAATTGTGTAGCCAAACAAGCTAGAAATGAAGCCAAAGAACAGACTGAAGGGTAAAATGGAGCATATATTTCATAATTAGTTCCTCAAATAGACATGAGAGTCATATACTTAGCTTATCAAGAAGTCAAGAGACCTCCTCTAGCCAGCCAAAAGTCGAACCCCTTGTTCTCTTTGTGACCTCCTTAAATACTATCTTTCAAAATTTAGTTAGAGTCTAAACCCTAACTGCTTTTCAGCCTACTCATCAAAATGGTTTTTATCAAAATAGTGATTACAAAAATAAAATATTCTTCAAAACATAACAAGTAATTGATTTTTCTAACAATTCTCATAGATCTTTAGCAACTTGTACTAACAAAGCTATCCCCTCTAAGGCTTGGGCCTTTCTCCTAGCTTTATGCTGCTCTGCTTTCATCTCTGTCATTCTTCTAGTAAGCTCTTCATTTTGTTGTTGTAGATTTCCGATATTCTATTTTAATCCTGCAAATTGTAACTCTGTACTTATTTTCCTTTTTAAGGCCTCTTTGGAGACTGCAATTAGTTCTTGGTAGTGATTATTCACTTCTTCTAGGTATTCTCTGAGTTTTTTATTAGCTTTAATCAAACCATCACTTGTCTCTTGCATATACTCTACTTGATGTTTATACTGCCTGATAGTTCTCCGTAAATTTTCTTTCTCTGAGTCAAATGCCTTGTTTCCTGTTGTATTTTTCATCTCATTACGAAGCCATGGAATGTTAAGCTTTCTAAATATTTCCTCATCCTCAGGCAGCAGCTCTGTAGAAGTATCATGAAAACTTGGGTTTTCTTGATTATCAGTTTCAGCAGGAACATTTTCATCAATCAGTGGTTTGTTTTCTGAATAAGAAACCTCTATTTCATCTTTTTGTTGTTCCTTTAACATTTGACCACGTATTTCCAAAAACACAGCAGACAATTTGGTCTTAGTGAGGCTAGCTTCTTCTTCTATTTTCAATGGCTTTTTCCCTTTGCTGTCACCCTTGCCAACCTCCAACTTTTCATTAGAGGAGGAATCATCAATCACAGTTAGCCCCTCTTTATTCAATTTAGGGTTCAGTAATTTCTTCATGTTTAGCCTGAGCTTGTTTCTGCGTCTAGTCTTAGGTATCCACCCAGGAGCAAGTTCTCCTACCATTTTTAAAGTTTTACCCTGATGGATAACTGTGTCAAATTCCATAACTTTAAGTTTATTTTTCTTTGGTACTGATGTCCTATCTTCCCGACTTTCAAATTCCTTTTTTGTGCCAACCCTAGTCTTATCACTAACAGTCAACTCATCCTCTTCCAACAAGTATGTTTCATCTTCAAACAAGATTGTAATTGGACTTTGCTTTTGGACTTTAGTGTTTTCTTCATCAGCTGAAATCTTCTCTGTAAGTATAATCTCTTCATCAAGGAATGTTTCTGCTGGTACTTCATTCTGAACAGGCTGAGTCTCCTTGTGAATAAATTGCAGATTTTGGTTCTCACTGTCATCTGGATGCTGCTTAGATTCACAATCTTCTTTTGTAGGTTCTGCAACCTCCTCTAATTTGACACATTCTTCATCTTCAAACTTCACTTTTTGTCTTAGTTTTCTGATCAGGGTTTGTCCCTTATCAGTTGGATTTCTGGTAGACTGTCCTTCTTAACTGTTTTGGAACCCTGACCAAAAGAGAAAGTATTCCCAAGTCTTTCCTTCTTTCTGCAGAACACTGTTAATAATAAGTTTAATAAGTCCATGGTGAAAGATGGAATGACTAGTGTGGTCTTGGTGTTCTTTGATCCTACTGAACATTTTCTGCAAGCTCTTTAGCAGGAAGAAAGGCAGATTCATCTTGGATTCACCACTAAGGTGTTGAAGGAACCTGAAATGATATTTGAAAACGAAGGAATACCTTCCTTCACATGTAATGTAACTTTGTAGAACCTTGATAGGCTCTACCCATTCAGCTCTGAAATTATGGATGGGAACTCCCTTACCCGAATATGGAACAATACTAGGAAATAGATACCTTTGGGCATTGAAAGTAAATGGCACTTTTTTGAACCAAAGTTCTCCTTCATTTTTGACCCCTGTTGCTTTAGCCACCAAATCTATAGTCAATTTGCACTTCAAAGTCTCAAATGATACTATATCTTTGTTATAACACTGAGCAAACCTATGAGAGACTTCAGCATTATATCCATCAATATTTTTAAAGAAGTTCAACCATCCAACATTTTCAAAGAGTTCAACACATCGTGGAAATTTGTCTATCCAATTAAGCTCAGTGGGCTCGGCCCTATTAGTGTTCCCACTCCTCTTCATCTTCTGTGTGGTTTTCAGAACCTTCTAGTAACTTCACAACCTATCTTCTTCAAGTTTTCACAGTCTTCGCAGTCAATTTTCCTTTGAACTCTCACAGGCTGCTTGTCCTCAATTTTATACAGTCTATTCTATCATCAATTCAGGAAATGCTTTTTTCCAAGTTTAAATAATTTAGTTTAAACACAGCACCAAAGATCTTTAACAGGATTGTTTTGAACTTTACTAACATCAAATGATGCTCATTTAGACCTTTGGACAAATATCTCACCATTGGGAGTTGGTTGAATAAATGAATTCATATTTTCCTCTAACAATTTGACATTATAAGGCTTAGCAGAAAAAACCCCAATTTAACAGGTCATGACCAAGGTCACGCGAGATACCTCATTCCAATCTTGATGTAAGTGTTAGAAGTTGATTCTTGGACTGGCTAAATGTCGAATTGAACGCTCCAGGTGTCTTCAACTCTCCAGCTCACCTCTAACTGTTACGTTGTGAAACCCTAATTCTTCCTTCAACTGCCAATTTTTTATTTTTTAGCAATGTGTCTCCACCCCAGCGTCTGCACCAGCTTTGTAATCTTCAGTTTGAGAACCTCTTTCCTGTCAATCTCGCCTTATTCCACTCTCTGTCATGATTTGCCATGCATTTACCTCTAACTCCCACGATCTCCCTCACATCATGACCAACACTTGTTTACATGTTTATCCTGATGAGACACGTATCAAACCTACTTATTGATGTGATTAGTCACCCCAGGAATGAAATCATTGAATAAATCAACATGAAAAATGACAAATTGAGCACCGACGACTTTCTTGTAGCATGCCAGTGCATTATTTTTACCCTTGCGCTACAAGAAAGTTCAAAAATCTAGTTTGTGTTATTTTATCAATAATTCAACTTCAAAACAAGGTTTATATGATTAAAACTTGATCTTAGTGCTATTCATGAAACTATTAATCAAAATATACCCTATAGAACCCTTCAGGACATAAGAAAAAAAAATGATGATGACCTAATGTCATAAACTCAAAATTGAACTCTAAACCAAAATTTCCTAGAAGTAAGCAAATGAGAAATCTTCAAAAACACAAAAAAAATATAATACTGAAGAAAACAAATTCATGACTTAACATCTGGCTCCTGCTGCGGGATGAAGTCCTCCCTATGAGGCTTCAAGAACCAGTAGACCAGTGCCTTCTTTTCTGCTACCTACTAGTCTGCAAAATTTCCATTGGGTTATGGAGTCCTTATTGTGTTTTACTCACACCGGTATTTACAATGAAAAAGTAAAACCACTTAAAAGCTATAGAAATGCTTGAGGAATCCTCCATTAACTAGACTTGACAATTCCTCACCTTTCAAAGACTGCAGGACAAAAGTGTTATTTTCCAAAATCTTAGACACTAGGAAAGGGCCAAACCAGAGATTATCAAATTTGCCATGTTTCCCTTTTTTCTCTTTCTTGGCATCCCACCTTAGAATTATATCACCAATTGAGAAAGTGTTATCTTTGCTTTTCCTATCAAATCTGCTTTTAATCTTCAATCTGTATAACTGTGCCTTTTCTTCCACTTTTTCCCTATTCTGCTGCAACTCTATCATCTCATAAATCCTTCTCTGAATATCATTTGGTTCTTCCTGACAATTCTGAAAAAAAATCGTCACTGGTGTTAAGTCATGATTTTGTTTTCTTCATTCTTATATTTTGTTTGTGTTTTTGAAGCTTTCTCATTTGCTTACTTCTAGGAAATTTTGGTTTAGAGTTCAATTTTGAGTTTATGACATTAGGTCATCATCATTTTTTTTTCTTATTTCCTGAAGGGTTCTATAGGGTATATTTTGATTAATAGTTTCATGAATAGCACTAAGATCAAGTTTTAATCATATAAACCTTGTTTTGAAGTTGAATTATTGATCAAATAACACAGACTAGATTTTTGAACTTTCTTGTAGCGCAAGGGTAAAAATAATGCACTGGCGTGCTACAAGAAAGTCGTCGGTGCTCAATTTGTCATTTTTCATGTCGATTTCTTCAATGATTTCGTTCCTGGGGTGACTAATCACATCAATAAGTAGGTTTGATACGTGTCTCATCAGGATAATCATGTAAACAAGTGTTGGTCATGATGTGAGGGAGATCGTGGTAGTTAGAGGTAAATGCATGGTAAATCATGACAGACAGTGGAATAAGGAGAGATTAATGGGAAAGAGGTTCTTTAATTGAAGATTACGAAGCTGGTGGAGATGCTAGGGTGGAGACACATTGCTAAAGAATCAGAAGTTGGCAGTTGAAGGAAGAATTAGGGTCTCACAGCGTGACAGTTAGAGGTGAGCTGGAGAGTTGAAGACACCTGGAGCGTTCAATTTGTCTCTTAGCCAGTCTAGGAATCAACTTCTAACACCTACATCAAGCTTGGAATGAGGTATCTTGCATGACCTTGGTCATGGCTTGTTAAATTGGGGTTTTTTCTGTTCAGCCTTATAATGTCAAATTGTTAGAGGAAAACATAAATTCAATTGTTCAACAAACTCCCAATGGTGAGATATTAGTCCAAAAGGTCTAAATGAGGATCGTTTGATGTTAGTAAAGTTTAGAACAACCCTGTTAAATATTTTTGGTGTTGTGTTTAACCTAAATTATTCAAACTTGGCACAAAGCATTTCCTGAATTGATGATAGAATAGACTGTATAAAATTGAGGACAAGCAGCCCGTGAGAGTTCAAAGGAAAATTGATTGCCAAGACTGTAAAAAAATGAATAAAATAGGCTGTGAAGTCACTCATAGGTTCTGAAAACCACACAAAAGATGAATAGGAGTGGGAAGACTAATAGGGCCGAGCCTATTGACCTAAATTAGATAGAAAAATTTCTAGGATGTGTTGAACTCTTTGAGAATGTTGGATGGTTGAACTTCTTTAAAAAGATTGATGGATATAATACTGAAGTGTCTCACAAATTTGCTCAGTGTTATAAAAAAAATATAGTATCATTTGATACTTTGAAGTTCAAATTGGCTATAGATTTGGTGGCTGAAGCAATAGGGGTCAAGAATGAAGGAGAAATTTGGTTCAAAAAAGTGCCATTTACTTTCAATGTCCAAAGGTATTTATTTCCTGGTATTGTTCCAAATTGGGGCAAGGGAGTGCCCATCCATAATTTCATAGCCGAATGGGTAGAGCCTATCAAGGTTCTACAAAGTTACATTACATGTGAAGGAAGGTATGCCTTTGTCTTCAAGTATCATTTCAGGTTCCTTCAACACCTTAGTGGTGAATCAAAGATGGATCTTCCTTTCTTCCTGCTAAAAAGCTTACAGAAAATGTCCAGTAGAATCAAAGAACACCAAGACCACACTAGTCGGTCCATATTTCTCCATGGACTTATTAAACTTATTATTAAAAGTGTTCTGCAGAAAGAAGGAAAGACTTGGGAATACTTTCTCTTTTCGTCAGGGTTCCAAAAAAGCCAAGAAGGACAGTCTACCAGAAAGCCAGCTGATAAGGGACAAACCCTGATCAGAAAACTAAGACAAAAAGTGAAGGTTGAAGGTGAAGAATGTGTCAAGTTAGAGGATGTTGCAGAACCTACAAAAGAAGATTGTGAATCTAAGAAGCATCCAAATGACAGTGAGAACCAAAATCTACAATTTATTCACAAGGAGACTCAGCCTGTTTAGAATGAAGCACCAGCAAAAACATTCGTTGATGAAAAGATTGTTTTTATAGAGAAGGTTTCAGGTGATGAAGAAAATACTAAGGTCCAACAACACAGTCCAATTACAATATTGTCTGAAGATGAAACATACTTGTTAGAAGAGGATAAGCTGACTGTCAGTGATAAGACTAGGGTTGGCACAAAAAAGGAGTTTTACAGTTAGGAGGATAGGACAGCAATACCAAAGACAAAGAAGATTAAAGTTAAGGAATTTGCCTCTGTCATTCATCAAGGAAAAATTTTAAAAATGGTAGGAGATCTTGCTCCAAGATGGACACGTAAAACTAGGCCCAAAAACAAATTAAGGCTAAACATGAAGAAATTATTAAACCCTAAGTTGAATACAGAAGGGATAAATGTGATTAATACTTCTTCCTTTGATGAAAAGCTGGAGTTTGGCAAGGGTGACAGCAAAGGGAAAAAACCATTGAAAATAGAAGAAGAATCTAGCCTCATTGAGACCAAATTGTCTGCTGTGTTTTTGGAAATACGAGGTAAAATGTTGAAGGAACAACAAAAAGATGAAATAGAGGTTTCCTATTCAGAGAACAAACTGTTGATTGATGAGAATTGTCTTGTTGAAACTTATAATCAAGAAAACCCAAGCTTTCATGATACTTCTACAGAGCTTCTGCCTGAGGATGAGGAAATCTTTAGAAAGCCTAACATTCCATGGCTTCCTAATGAACTGCAAAATACAACAAGAAGCAAGGCATTTGACTCAGAGAAAGAAAATTTACAGAGAACTATCAAGTAGTATAAACATCAAGTAGAGTATATGCAAGAGACAAGTGATGGTTTGATTATAGCTAATAAAAGACTCAGGAAAGACCTAGAAGAGGTGAATAATCATTATCAAGAACTAATTGCAGTTTCCAAAGAGGCCTTAAAAAGGAAAGGAAGTACAGAGTTACAATTTGCAGGATTAAAACAAACTATAAGAAATCTACAGCAATAGAATGAATAGTTTACTAGAAGAATGACAAAGATGGAAGCAGAGCAGCAAAAAGCTAGGAGAAAGGCCCAAGCCTTAGAGGGGATAGCTTTATTAGCAGAAGCTGCTAAAGACCTATGAGCATTGTTAGCAAAATCAGTTACTTGTTATGTTTTGAAGAATATTTTATTTTTGTAATTACTATTTGGATAATACCATTTCGATGAGTAGGATGAAAAGCAGTTAGGGTTTAGACTCTAACTGAATTTTGAAAGATAGTATTTAGGAAGGTCACAAAGAGAACACAGGTTCGACTTTTGGCTGGCTAGAGGAGGTCTCCTGACTTGTTGATAAGCTAAGTATATGACTCTCATGTGTATTTGAGAAACTGATTATGAATATATGCTCCATTTTACCCTTCAGTCTATTTTTTGGCTTCATTTCTAGCTTGTTTAGCTACTCAATTGGTAATTTCATTTTTGGTTTATAGTTTTTATGCTTGTAGTGCTTGCCAGTTGTGGATGAACTTCAATGTTATTTTCTGTTGGATACATGGTTATTATGTTATGCATCTCAGTTTCTCTTTACTTGTGATTTAGTTCTTATTTGGGTTATGAATGTATTCCCCCTTGTCACCAAACATCACAACCAGAAAACCTTTTAAAAATCCTAAAAACCTAGTTTTGTTTGATTGAATATTTGAGATTATGTTGGCTTGTTTCTTTGTAGTCTAGAAACAATTTCTGGCATAAACATCTTTGGCGCCGTTGCCGGGGAACGAAGTTGAAAACATATTTTTCCCTAGGATACTTATCATTTCACTAGTTTTAAAAGGTGAACTTAAACCAGCATACCTTTAAGACTAGTTTTCACCAGTTTATCACAGTGGCTACTAGGGGAATTGGAACTAGAAACAGACCTATTTCACCATTGCAGTTGGGTGTTACAGACCCTGAAGAGATATTGAAGACAGCAAGGAATATTAGAAGGTCTTAGTCATTACCATCCCTATGTGACCCTGACCAATTGGATGGTTCATCACCTTCATCTGTGTTGAGAAAAGAAGAAGAAACTTCACCTTTGTTAAAGCCTATAATTCCTGACAGTAACTTCCAAACTTTTACTGATCCTCAATATTTCAGAAAAGCTAAAACAATATATCCTGGTAAGATACCTCTATTTCAGTTGAAATTAGGTAAAAACCCCTTTCAACCAAGTTCCAGCCAAACCTCCCCATCACTAAAGTCAGTCAGCCTTAAAATGGTAGCCCAAAATTAGCCTATAGACATGATGGACTGAATGGTTGCAGCTAGATATGCACCATTGGTTTTGCCTCATCCTTTAAATGCACTGCCTGGAGGTGACTATCAGAAATACTTGCCTAGTTTTAATTGACAGGGTGAAACTACAGCTGAAGAACACTGGGAAGCTTTTCTTAGTTACGCTGATAACCAAAACATTGAAGCCAAGGATGTATGGATGAGAATGTTTGTGCAGAGCCTTGATGAAGATGTCAGGAAATGGTTTAGGGAGTTTCCTGCTAACTATCATTGAAGAACTTCATGATCTATTCATGAGACAATGGGGTGACACCAAATACCATACATATTACATAACTGAGTTTGGAGCCCTTAGGAGGAAAAATGATGAAACTATTGTAGACTTTTCAAAGAGATTTAACAAAATGTATAGCATAATTCCTGCAGAAATAAAACCTTCAGAAACATTTGCAAAACTTACATATGCAAATGCTTTCGACCATGAATTTTCATTACTACTAAGAGAAAGAAGACTTGTTTCTTTACTGAATATGCAGGATGCAGCATTGGAGGTAGAGTCTAACATATTGGCTTCCAATAGATTGAAGATGGAAACAACTCAACAAATCTATGACAGGAAAGGAAAGAAAGAAGCAGCTCCAGAAGGTTCATCTTCTCATTCTGCAGAAGAGAAAATTGATGAAATGGCCAAGTTGGTAAAAATTTTGACTACAAAATTAAACAAATTAGAACTAGAGAAAAATTCCAGCAAGCTTGTTCAAGAAGGTGAAAGAAACCCTAACAATCAGAACCAATTTAG
This sequence comes from Pseudotsuga menziesii, assembly GCA_001517045.1. Lineage (NCBI taxonomy): Eukaryota > Viridiplantae > Streptophyta > Pinopsida > Pinales > Pinaceae > Pseudotsuga > Pseudotsuga menziesii. Next base: position 133,629 of record LPNX010081147.1, read on the forward strand.
AAGACAATTTGCACCACGTTTCATACTTAGAGAATGAAGGAATAATGATATTCAGCGGGAAAGGAGAGAAACTGAGGACCAAAGAGTACCACCACCTCTTCAGAACAATGTTGCTGATGAAGAAGAGGTTGATGATGAAGTGATATTTGAAGACACAAATCAGGATATGAACCATTTTGGAGAAATTTTGTCTGAGGGTTTTGTCACTGAGGAGGAGTTTCTAAATGTAGAATGCTATGATGCTGATATGTTCAAAATATAGGATGATTTAGGTCTGAACATGATTGCTATAACTGCTGATGTCTGTCAAAATGAACTCAAGAAGGCTGTGAATCTGAGGTCAGGTCCAAAACAGGTAGTAAAATTCCCAAAGAAGAAGGTATTTGTTCCTATTAAACAGCAATCTGATCCTGTGTCATAGAAACAACATATTCCAGAAAAACAAAGGAAGAACATGGAGATTGAAGAGGCAAATAAAAATGTGCAAAATTTCATCCTAGAAAATGAATTAAGCAAGTTAAATATTTATGTGCCTTTAACTGAACTTATGAAAAACCCTTCCTATAAAGAGACAGTCCTTAAGATGATTAATTCAGTAAACAATCAGCTTATTTCTGATACGGTGAATTTGCAAGAAGAAAATCCTAGGATTTTCATTGGATCAGCCTTGGCTGAAAAAACTGAGAATGAAGGACGTGCTTCACCTCCATTCTACATTACTCTGACAGTTCATGAACAAATGATACATAATTGTTTGTTAGATTCAGGAGCATCACACAATTTAATGCCAAAGGTTGTTATGGAGGCTTTAGGTCTGAGTATAACCAAACCCTATCATGATCTGTATGCATTTGATTCATGAGCTATGAAGTGTTTAGAGGTAATAAAGGACATGGTTGTCAGTTTGGCTCAATTACCCATGAAGAGTGTAATCATGGATGTAGTTGTAGCTGATATCACACCTAAATTTGGGTTGCTTCTCTCTAGATATTGGGCAAAGAAAGTTGGTGGGACCTTACAAATGGATTTATCATATGATACTATTGCTGTGTTTGGAGGAGAAAACAGAAGGCTGTACAGAGAGCTTCAGTTTTCCTATATTGTAACAGATGACAAGAACCCTACCAACCATCCTCTATATGCTGTTGATAAAGATCTGGGTACTTGCATGTTACATTTTAGTGATGATGACAATACTGCTGGTTTGTTATAGGTTGAAAGGGAACAGCCAGTAAAATGCAGCAGTGATCCAAGAGGATCAAAGAAAGAAATTTTTTTTAAGCCCTCCAATCTCAAAAAAACCAACACCAGATTAAAGGGCTCATCGAGACGATTCCAACGGCGTTCATTTCACCTCAAACAGACTCTGTATGAGAAAGTTATTGTGTTCTGTTGTATTGATGAAACATGCAAATTTGGCAAAATGGGGGTGCCATGTGGCACCACTAGTAGGGTGACACGTGGCATCCGTACAGTACATATGAGGTGACATGGCATGTACGTACGGACCAATGGAGATTGAACACATGGCAGTACGGGCAGTGACTTGGCAGTTGACTGGACATCGACTGGACATAAGGTGGACCAATACCAGGCCACCACGTGGCAGCACGAGATTGGCCAATATGTCTAATAAAAAAATTATGGCCTCCGTGGGGTTCGATCCCTTGACCTCTGCAAAGGATGTTGAGCACCTTTGCCACTCGGGCTACGTGTGGTTCTTAGTATGCGCATGCAGTAAAATGTATTTAAGGTTGGGTTAAAGTTTGTATTGGTGCAAAAAGGGGCTAGGGCTAGCCCCGACCCTTGGTTCTCCCCTTCAGCGTGATGACCAGGAGCTTCGACCAATGCACCGATGCGCGTGGAGCCCGCCATTCTGACCACTCAACCAATTATATAGTTGAACGATATGCCAACCAATTTCGACCGTGACGGGACCGCTCAGTTGCAAAAGATTTCAACACATGTCTACTTATAAACTATGGAAAATGGGTCGGTTGGAGTTTGAAACAATGCAACGAATCATGGACCAAGTGGGTTATAAACAAACTTTATTATGAATTGTTTGGGTTTAAACTAAATGAAAAGTGCTATGTTTATATCTATGGTTGGTATAGTTCCACAACTTACTAACTATATGATTTAAACACATTAACAAGAAACCAAAACAAACTTGGAGGTTTTCAACCATATGCCCAATTAGGCAAATTTGTTGTAACTAAGAAATCATGAGAAACATGTGAAGGGGGTCTTCTCAAGCTATATAAACCCTCTTATTCTCCATTTTCTACTCATGATTTGGATTGGATACTTTGTAGCTAAAGGAGAGAAGGGAGATTGCGTAGCTCTACAGGAGGAAGGTACGAGTGTTTATACTCGTTTTACACCGTCTTCAGGCTTCGGAGTTGCTGGAAGCAGTCTTGTTGTGTTTTGGGCAGCAGTTCTCTTCCTGACCATTGTCGCCAAGGTATCATTTTATAATTACCATGTATTTTTCCTTCATGCTGAGATTATAGATCGACCCTCCTATTGAGAAGTAGGCCCAGAGACGTAGTCCATCCTGGATGAACTCTGTTATCAACTTGTTGCCTTTATGTGCGTATTGTCTATGCTGTTTGGTTTTCTTCTTATGGATTTGTGAGCTTCATTCATGATCTTTATGAAATTCATGTTAATGTCATAGAGTAGCAAAGATCTTGTTTTCGGATCAAGCAGGGAACAGGAGGATGAGCTTTGGCAATTATACTTTGATGGATCTTCTTGCAAAGAAGGTGCTGGAGTAGGGGTTCTTCTTATATCCCCTGGAGGTGAAACAACAAAGCTGATGTATAAATTAGAGTTCATTACTACAAACAATACTACTGAATATGAAGCTTTTCTATAAGGATTGAAGGCTGCAAAAGATTTGGGCATTCAACAGATTTCTGCATTTGGCGACTCCGAATTAGTTATTTAGCAGGTGAAGAACAACTATCAAGTGAAACAGGATTTGCAGAAAGTCTATCGAAATCAGGTATGGGACATGATTGAAAATTATTTTGTAGCCTTTAACATTACCTATAATCCAAGAGACCATAATCAGACTGCAGATTCATTGGCCTTGGCTGCTACACACTTTATAATCCCCAAGGTTACACAGTTGAGGTATCCCATTGAAGTTAGGTACAGACCATCTGTACCTGATAATGTAAAGCAGTGGAGAGTGTTTGAAGATGACATTGAAATTAAAAGGTTTTTAGAGCTTACACATGAGTTTTCTAATTCCTTGATTGATCAAGAGGAAGATGAAGGGGATGGAGAGGTGGAAGAGATTGTTGAAAATGAAATAGCTGGACACAAAATCATTGAATTAAAAAGTAATTTCATCCCAAAAGGTTTGGTACCTTTGGAAATGATATTTTCAAAAGATGATACACTCTTAAAACCTGTTGTATAGTCCTCAGAAGAGAATGTGGTGGATTGTAACAATGGCTCTACAGAACAGCCTAGAATGGTAAAAATTTCTAAAGCACTTACAACTGAACAAAGAAACAGGTACATAAAATTGTTAAAGGAACATGTTGATGTTTTTACATGGTATTATGAGGAATTGAGAACGTATGACACTGGAATTATACAACATAAAGTCCCTTTAAAACTGAATGTTAAACCTTTTCGTCAGAAATTAAGGAGGATTAATCCAGCCTTGTTTCCTGTTATTGAAAAAGAAGTGAAGAAGTTATTGGATGCCAAGATCATAGTGCCCCCCAAGTACTCTTCATGGGTGGCTAATATAGTTCCTGTTGGGAAAAAGAATGGAGAAATCAGGTTGTGTGTTGACTTTAGAAATTTGAATAGATCTTCATTAAAGGATAATTATCCTCTGCCTAAAATTGAGCAAATATTGCAAAAAGTGGTCAGAGCACAGAGGATCTCAATGATTGATGGTTTCTCAGGGTACAATTAAATTTCTATGCATCCTGATGATAAGGAGAAAACAACTTTTACCACTCCTTGGGGAACTTTCATGTATGATAAGACGCATTTTGGTCTAATGAATGCTGGAGCCACTTTTCAGAGGGCTATGGATATAGCTTTTGTCGGAGAAAAGGATAAGTTTGTGGTAATCTACTTAGATGATATTAATATTTTTTCACAATTAGATGATGAACATCTAAAGCATTTGAAGCAGACTTTCTTGAAATGTAGGAAATTTGGCTTTTCCTTGAATCCAAAGAAGTCACACTTTGCTGTACAGGAAGGCAAATTACTGGGTCATTTAGTTTTTGCTGATGGTATAAGGATTGACCTTGAAAGGGTGAAAGAAATATTGAAGATAAGTCTAACAAGAATTAAAAAGGATGTCCAATCTTTCATTGGTAAAATCAATGTTCTACATTGGTTTATACCAAACTTTGCCGAGATTATCAAGCAGATTATAGCCATGCCAAAAAAGGATCAGGAAGTCAAGTGGACCACTGAAACAAAGAATGCATTTGAAAAAATCAAAATAGCTCTTACTGAAGCCCTTGTATTAGTAAGTCTAGATTTTACCAGAGAATTTATAACATTCTCATTTGGATCAGAGGATACACTAGCAGTTGTTTTGTTGCAGAAGAATAAGGAGGGTATGGAACAACCTATTGCATTCTTCAGCAAAACTCTCAGAGATTCTGAATTAAAATACAATATCTTAGAGAAGCAGGCCTATGCTTTGGTAAAAGCCTTAAAGTTTTTCAGAATCTATGTTTTGCATTCCAAAGTTATTTCATATGTGCCTAATCATACTGTAAAAGATGTTTTGACACAGCCTGATAGTGAGGGGAAAAGAGGCAGGTGGATTGCTAAAATTGTGGAATATGATGTAGATATCAGACCTACCAAACTAGTCAAGGGACAAGGTTTAGCCAAGATGCTGGCTGAATCAAATTGCCAAGCTTTGGGATTATATGTGATGGCTGAAGAGCTAGCTCAGAAAGAAGATCAAGCAATGTTGGAAAAAGAAAGGATTATGGACTATTATTCAGCATCCACATGGTACGCAGACATTGTGTATTTTCTACTGTATTTGGAATGTCCTGAACATTTAGATAGGAAAGCTGCTAGATCTTTGAAGCTAAAAACTACTAAGTATTGTTTAGTAGAAAAGTAGTTATTCTGGAAGGACCTAGGTAGTATTCTACTCAAATGCTTGGATAAATCTAAAATTGAAGGAGTGATTTATGAATCTCATGAGGGTGCTTGTGGAGGTCACAAGTACTGGAAGGAAACAACATACAAGATTTTAAGAGTTGGATACTATTGGCCCTCTTTGTTTGCAGATGTATATCAGTAGGTAAGAGCCTGTATCCCTTGTCAGAAGTTTGCTGGAAAACAAAAATTGCTGTCATTGCCCCTAAAAGCTATTGCAGTAAGTGCTCCTTTCCAAAATTGGGGTCTGGACTTTATAGGGGAGATAAGTCCATCCTCCTCAGGACAACACAAGTGGATTCTAATTGCAACATACTTCTTTACCAAATGGGTGGAAGCTATCCATACTAGGAATGCCACAGACAAAGTGATTATGGAATTTATTGAAGAAAATATCCTTGGTAGGTTTGGGTGTCCTTAGAAAATAGTAACAGATAATGAAAAGGCTTTCAAGTCTAAGGAAATGGAAGCATTTTGTGAAAAGAATGGTATCTTGTTGAAACATTCAACTCCTCACTATCCCCAAGGTAATGGTTTAGCTGAGTCCTCAAATGAAAACATCATTCAGAGTATCAAAAAGCTACTTAAGCATAATAAGAGATCATGGGATTCTATGCTGAAATATGCATTATGAGATGATAGAATAACAGTCAAACAAGCAATTGGAACTTCTCCTTTCCAATTAGTGTATGGCATAAATGCAATTTTTCCTGTTCAATTGGGCATCCCAGTGATGAATTTTCTTCAGAATTGTCAGGAAGAACCATATGATATGCAAAGAAGGATTTATGAGATGATAGAGTTGCAGTAGAACAGAGAAAAAGTGGAAGAAAAGGCACAATTATATAGATTGAAGATTAAAAGCAGATTTGACAGGAAAATCAAAGATAACACTTTCTCAATTGGTGATATGGTTTTGAGGTGGGATGCCAGGAAAGAGAAAAAAGGGAAACATGGCAAATTTGATAATCTCTGGTTTGGCCCTTTCCTAGTATCTAATATTTTGGAAAATAACACTTTTGTCCTGCAGTCTTTAGAAGGTGAGGAATTGTCAACTCCAGTTAATGGACGATTCCTCAAGCATTTCTACAGCTTTTAAGTGGAATTTTACTTTTTCATTGTATATACCGGTGTGAGTAAAACACAATAAGGACTCCATAACTCAATGGAAATTTTGCAGACTATTGGGTAGCAGAAAAGAAGGCACTGGTCTACTGGTTCTTGAAGCCTCATAGGGAGGACTTCATCCTGCAGCAGGAGCCAGATGTTAAGTCATGAATTTGTTTTCTTCTTTCTTATATTTTGTTTGTGTTTTTTAAGCTTGCTCATTTGCTTAATTCTAGGAAATTTTGGTTTAGAGTTCAATTTTGAGTTTATGACATTAGGTCTTCATCATTTTTGTTTTTCTTATGTCCTGAAGCGTTCTATAGGGTAAATTTTGATTAATAGTTTCATGAATAGCACTAAGATCAAGTTTTAATCATATAAACCTAGTTTTGAAGTTGAATTATTGATCAAATAACACAAAATAGATTTTTGAACTTTCTTGTAGCGCAAGGGTAAAAATAATGCACTGGCGCACTACAAGAAAGTCGCAGGTGCTCAATTTTTCATTTTTCATGCGGATTTCTTCAATGATTTCATTCCTGGGGTGAATAATCACATCAATAAGTAGGTTTGATATGTGTCTCATCAAGATAATCATGTAAACAAGTGTTGATCATGATGTGAGGGAGATCGTGGCAGTTAGAGGTAAATGCATGGTAAATCATGACAGACAGTGGAATAAGGCGAGATTGGTGGGAAAGAGGTTCTCGAATTGAATATTACAAAGCTAGTGGAGACGCTGGGGTGGAGACACATTGCTAAAGAATCGAAATTGTTGAAGGAAGAATTAGGGTTTCACAGCGTGATAATTAGAGGTGAGCTGGAGAGTTGAACACACTTGGAGCATTCAATTTGTCTCTTAGCCAGTCCAGGAATCAACTTATAACACCTACATCAAGCTTGGAATGAGGTACCTCATGTGACCTTGGTCATGGCCTGTTAAATTGAGGTTTTTTTTTGTTCATCCTTATAATGTCAAATTGTTAGAGGAAAACATAAATTCATTTATTCAACAAACTCCCAATGGTGAGATATTAGTCCAAAAGGTCTAAATGAGCATCGTTTGATTTTAGTAAAGTTTAGAACAACCCTGTTAAAGATTTTTGGTGCTATTTTTAACCTAAATTATTCAAACTTTGCACAAAGCATTTCCTGAATTGATGATAGAATAGACTGTATAAAATTGAGGACAAGCAGCCTATGAGAGTTCAAAGGAAAATTGACTACCAAGACTGTGAAAAATTGAAGAAAATAGGCTGTGAAGTCACTAACAGGTTCTAAAAACCACACAGAAGATCAAGAGGAGTGGGAAGACTAATAGGGCCAAGCCTACTGAGCTAAATTGGATAGAAAAATTTCCAGGATGTGCTGAACTCTTTGAGAATGCTGGATGGTTGAACTTCTATAAAAATATTGATGGATATAATACTGAAGTCTATCACAAATTTGCTCAGTGTTATAACAAAGATATAGTATCATTTGATAATTTGAAGTTCAAATTGACTACAGATTTGGTGGATGAAGCAACAGGGGTCAAGAATGAAGGAGAACTTTGGTTCAAAAAAGTGCCATTTACTTTCAATTCCCAAAGGTATCTATTGCCTAGGATTGTTCCAGATTCGGGAAAGGGAGTGCCCATCCATAATTTCAAAGCTGAATCGGTGGAGCCTATCAAGGCTCTACAAAGTTACATTACATGTGAAGGAAGGTATGCCTTCGTCTTCAAGTATCATTTTAGGTTCCTTCAACACCTTAGTGGTGAATCAAATATGAATCTTCCTTTCTTCCTACTAAAAAGCTTACAGAAAATGTCCGACAGGATCAAAGAACATAAGACCACACTAGTCAGTCCATTTTTCACCATGGACTTATTAAACTTATTATTAATAGTGTTCTGCAGAAAGAAGGAAAGACTTGGGAATACTTTCTCTTTTGGTCAAGGTTCCAAAACAGCCAAGAAGGACAGTCTACCAGAAATACAGCTGATAAGGGACAAACCCTTATCAGAAAACGAAGACAAAAAGTGAAGCTTGAAGATGAAGAATGTGTCAAGTTAGAGGAGGTTGCAGAACCTACAAAAGAAGATTGTGAATCTAAGTAGCATCCAGATGACAGTGAGAACCAAAATCTGCAATTTATTCACAAGGAGACTCAGCCTGTTCAGAATGAAGCACCAGCAGAAACATTCGTTGATGAAGAGATGTTTTTTATAGAGAAGGTTTCAGGTGATGAAGAAAATACTAAGGTCCAACAACAAATTCCAATTACAATCTTGTCTGAAGATGAAACATACTTGTTAGAAGAGGATAAGCTGACTGTCAATGATAAGACTAGGGTTGGCAGAAAAAAGGAGTTTTACAGTCAGGAGGATAGGACAGCAATACCAAAGAAAAAGAAGATTAAAGTTAAGGAATTTTCCTCTGTCATTCATCAAGGAAAAATTTTAAAAATGGTAGGAGAGCTTGCTCCAGGCTGGAGACCCAAAACTAGGCCCAAAAACAAATTAAGGCTAAACATGAAGAAATTATTAAACCCTAAGTTGAATATAGAAGGGATAAATGTGATTGATACTTCTTCCTTTGATGAAAAGATAGAGTTTGGCAAGGGTGACAGCAAAGGGAAAAAACCATTGAAAATAGAAGAAGAATCTAGCCTCACTGAGACCAAATTGTCTGCTGTGTTTTTGGAAATACGAGGTAAAATGTTGAAGGAACAACAAAAAGATGAAATAGAGGTTTCCTATTCAGAGAGTACACTGTTGATTGATGAAAATGATCCTGTTGAAACTAATAATCAATAAAACCCAAGTTTTCATGATACTTCTACAGAGTTGTTGCCTGAGGATGAGGAAATATTTAGAAAGCTTAACATTCCATGGCTTCCTAATGAACTGCAAAATACAACAGGAAGCAAGGCATTTGACTCAGAGAAAGAAAATTTATAGAGAACTATCAAGCAGCATAAACATCAAGTAGAGTATATGCAAGAGACAAGTGATGGTTTGATTATAGCTAATAAAAGACTCAGGCAAGAGCTAGAAGAGGTGAATAATCATTATCAAGAACTAATTGCAGTTTCCAAAGAGGCCTTAAAAAGAAAAAGAAGTACAGAGTTACAATTTGCAGGATTAAAACAAATTATCAGAAATCTACAGCAACATAATGAAGAGCTTACTAGAAGAATGACAAAGATGGAAGCAGAGCAGTAGAAAGCTAGGAGAAAGGCCCAAGCCTTAGAGGGGATAACTTTGTTAGCAGAAGTTGCTAAAGACCTATGAGCATTGTTAGCAAAATCAGTTACTTGTTATGTTTTGAAGAATATTTTATTTTTGTAATTAATATTTGGATAATACCATTTCGATGAGTAGGCTGAAAAGCAGTTAGGGTTTAGACTCTAACTGAATTTTGAAAGATAGTATTTAGGAAGGTCACAAAGAGAAAAAAGGGTTCGACTTTTGGCTGGCTAAAGGAGGTCTCCTGACTTGTTGATAAGCTAAGTATATGACTCTCATGTGTATTTGAGGAACTGATTATGAAATATATGCTCCATTTTACCCTTCAGTCTATTCTTTGGCTTAATTTCTAGCTTGTTTAGCTACTTAGTTGGTAATTTCATTGTTGTTTTATAGTTTTTATGCTTGTAGTGCTTGCCAGTTGTGGATGAACTTCAATGTTATTTTCTGTTGGATATATGGTTATTATGTTATGCATCTCAGTTTCTCTTTACTTGTGAATTAGTTCTTATTTGGGTTATGAATGTATTCCCTCTTGTCACCAAACTTCACAACCAAAAAACCTTTTAAAAATCCTAAAAACCTAGTTTTGTTTGATTGAATATTTGAGATTATGTTGGCTTGTTTCTTTGTAGTTTGGAAAAAATTTCTAGCATAAACAACTGGGATGCCCAACTGAACAGGAAAAAATGCATCTGTGCCATACACTAATTGGAAAGGAGAAGTTCCAATTGCTTGTTTGACTGTTATTCTATTAGCCCATAATGCATATTTCAGCATGGAATCCCATGATCTCTTATTATGCTTAAGCAACTTTCTGATACTCTGAATGATGTTTTTATTTGAGGATGCAGTTAAACCATTACCTTGGGGATAGTAAGGATTTAAATGTTTCAACAAGATACCATTCTTTTCGCAAAATGATTCCATTACCTTAGACTTGAAAGCCTTTCCATTATCTATTACTATTTTCTGAGGACACCCAAACCTACTAAAGATATTTTCTTCAATAAATTCCATAATCACTTTGTATGTGGCACTCATAGTAGGGATATCTTCCACCAATTTGGTAAAGAAGTCTATTGCAGTTAGAATCCACCTGTGTTGTCCTAAGGAAGATGGACTTATCTCCCCTATAAAGTCCAGACCCCATTGCTGGAAAGGAGCACTTACTGCAATAGGTTTTAGGGGCAATGACAACAATTTTTGTTTTCCAACAAACTTCTGACAAGAGATACAGGCTCTTACCTGCTGATATACATCTACAAACAAAGAGGGCCAATAGCACCCAACTCTTAAAATCTTGTATGCTGTTTCCTTCCAGTACTTGTGACCTCCACAAGCACCCTCATGAGATTTAGAAATCACTCCTTCAATTTTAGATTTATCCAAGCATCTAAGTAGAATACCGCCTGGGTCCTTCCAAAATAACTGCTTTTCTATTAAAAAATACTTAGTAGTTTTTAGCTTCAAAGATCTATCAACTTTCCTATCTAAATGCTCAGGAAATTGCAAATACAACAGAAAATACACAATGTATGTGTACCATGTGGATGATGAATAATAGTCCATAATATTTTCTTTTTTCCAACATTGCTTTATCTTCTTTCTGAGCTAGCTCTTCAACCATCACATATAATCCCAAAGCTTGGCAATTTGATTCAGCCAACAGCTTGGCTAAACTTTGTCCCTTGACTAGTTTGGTAGGTCTGATATCTACATCATACTCCATGATTTTAACAATCCACCTACCTCTTTTCCCCTCACTATCAGGTTGTTTCAAAACACCTTTTATAGCAGCATTAGGCACATATGAAATAACTTTGGAATGCAAAACATAGATTCTAAAAAACTTTAAATATTTTACCAAAGCATAGGCCTGCTTCTCTAAGATACTATATTTTAATTAAGAATCTCTGAGAGTTTTGTTGAAGAATGCAATAGGTTGTTCCAGACCCTCCTTATTCTTCTGCAACAAAATAGCTGCTAGTGTATCATTTGATGCAAATGAGAATGTTAGAAATTCTCTGGTAAAATATGGACTTACTAATACAGGGGCTTCAATAAGAGCTATTTTGATTTTTTCAAATGCATTCTTTGCTTCAGTGGTCCACTTGACTTCCTGATCCTTTTTTAGCATGGTTGTAATCTGCTTGATAATCTTAGCAAAGTTTGGTATGAACCAATGCAGAAAATTGATTTTACCAATGAAAGATTGGACATCATTTTTAATTCTTGGTATACTTATATTTAATATTTCTTTCACCCTTTCAGGTTCAATCCTTATACCATCAGCAGAAACTAAATGCCCCAGTAATTTGCCTTCCTGTACAACAAAGTGTGACTTCTTTGGATTCAAGGACAAGCCAAATTTTCTACATTTCAAGAAAGTCTGCTTGAAATGCTTTAGATGTTCATCATATGATTGTGAAAACATAGTAATATCATCTAAGTAGATTACCACAAACTTGTCCTTTTCTTCGACCAAATCTATATCCATAGCCCTCTGAAAAGTGGCTCCAACGTTCATTAGACCAAAAGGCATCTTATCATACATGAAAGTTCCCCAAGGAGTGGTAAAGGTTGTTTTCTCCTTATCATTAGGATGCATAGAAATATGATTGTACCCTGAGAAACCATCAATCATTGAGATCCTCTATGCCCCCACCACTTTCTACAATATTCACTCAATTTTAGGTAGAGGATAATTATCCTTTAGTGAAGATCTGTTCAAATTTCTAATGTCGACACACAGCCTGATTTCTCCATTCTTTTTCCTAACAGGAACTAGATTAGCCCCCCATGAAGAGTACCTGATGGGCACTATGATCTTGGCATCCAATAACTTCTTCACTTCTTTTTCAATAACAGTAAACAAGGATGGATTAATCCTCCTTAATTTCTGACGAAAAGGTTTAACATTCAGTTTTAAAGGGACTTTATGTTGTATAATTCTAGTATCATACGTTCTCAATTCTCCATAATACCATGCAAAAACATCAACATGTTCCTTTAACAATTTTATGTACTTGTTTCTTTGTTCAGCTATAAGTGCTTTCGAAATTTTTACCATTCTAGGATGTTCTGTAGAGCCAATGTTACAATCCACCACATTCTCTTCTGAGGACTGTACGACATGTTTTAAAAATGTATCATCTTTTGAAAATATTCTTTCTAAAGGTACCAAACCTTTTGGGATGAAATTAATTTTTAGATCAATGATTTTGTGTCCAGCTATTTCATTTTCAGCAATCTCTTCCACCTCTCCATCCCCTTCATCTTCCTCTTGATCAATCAGGGAATTAGAAAACTCATGTGTAAGCTCTAAGAACCTTTTAATTTCAATGTCATCTTCAAACACTCTCCACTGCTTTACATTATCAGGTATAGATGGTTTGTACCTAACTTCAATGGGATACCTCAACTGTGTAGTCTTAGGGATTCTAAAGTGTGTAGTAGCCAAGGCCAATGAGTCTGCAGTCTGATTATGGTCTCTTGGAATATAGGTAATGTTAAAAGCTACAAAATAATTTTCAATCATATCCCATACCTCATTTCGATAGACTTTCAGCAAACCCTATTTCACTTTATAGTTGTTCTTCACCTGCTGAACAACTAATTCGGAGTCACCAAATGCAGAAATCTGCTGAATGCCCAAATCTTTTGCAACCTTCAATCCTAACAGCAAAGCTTCATATTCAGTAGTATTGTTTGTAGTAATGAAATCTAATTTATACATCAGCTTTATTGTTTCACCTCCAGGGGATATAAGAAGAACCCCTGCTCCAGCACCTTCTTTGCAAGAGGATCCATCAAAGTATAATTGCCAAAGCTCATCCTCTTGTTCCCTTTCAACCTGTAACAAACCAGCAGTATTGTCATCATCACTAAAATGTAACATGCAAGTACCCAGATCCTTATCAAAAGCATACAAAGGATGGTTGGTAGGGTTCTTGTCATATGTTACAATATAGGCAAACTGAAGCTCTATGTATAGCCTTTTGTTTTCTCCTCCAAACACAGGAATAGTAGCATATGATAAGTCCATTTGTAAGGTCCCATCGACTTTATTTTCCCAATATCTAGAGAGAAGTAACCCAAATTTAGGTGTAATATCAGCTGCCACTACATCCATGATTACACTTTTCATAGGTAATTGAGCCAAACTGATAACCATGCCCTTTATTACCCCTAAACATTTCACAGCTCATGAATCAAATGCATACAGATCATGATAGGGTTTGGTTATACTCAGACCTAAAGCCTCCATAACAGCCTTTGGCATTAAATTGTGTGATGCTCTCGAATCTAACAAACAATTATGTATCATTTGTTCATGAACTGTCAGAGTAATGTAGAATGGAGGTGAAGCACCTGCTTCATTCTCAGTTTTTTCAGCCAAGGCTAATCCAATGAAAATCCTAGGATTTTCTTCTTGCAAATTCACTGTATCAGAAATAGGCTGATTGTTTACTGAATTAATCATCTTAAGAACTGTCTCTTTATAGGAAGGATTTTTCATAAGTTCAGTTAAAGGCACATAAATCTTTAACTTGCTTAATTCATTTTCAAGGTTGAAATTCTGCACAGTTTTAATTGCCTCTTCAACCTCCATGTTCTTTCTTTGTTTTTTGGGAATATGTTGTTTCTCTGACACAAGATCAGATTGTTGTTTAGTAGGAACAACTACCTTCTTCTTTGGGCTTTGTACTACTTGTTTTGGACCTGACCTCATATTTACTGTCTTCTTGAGTTCATTTTGACAGACATCAGTAGTTACATTAGTCATTTTCAGACCTAAATCATCCTCTGATTCGAACATATCAGCATCATAGCATTATGCATTTAGAAACTCCTCCTCAGTGACAAAACCCTCAGACAATCTTTCTCCAAAATGGTTCACATCCTGATCCGTGTCTTCAAATATCATTTCTTCATCAATATCTTCTTCATCAACAACATTGTTCTGAAGAGGTGGTGGCACTCTTTGGTCCTCAGTTTCTCTACGTATGAAACGTGGAGCAAATTGTCTTCTAAATTGGTTCTGATTGTTAGGGTTTCTTCCACCTTCTTGAATAGGCTTGCTGGAATTTTTCCCTAGTTCTAATTTGTTTAATTTTGTAGTCAAAATATTCACCAACTTGGCCATCTCCTCAATTTTCCCTTCTGCAGAATGAGAAGCTGAACCTCCTGGAGCTACTTCTTTCTTTCCTTTTCCTGTCATAGATTTGCTGAGCTGTTTCCTTCTTCAATATATTGGAAGCCAATATGTTAGACTCTACCTCCAATGTTGCATCCTACATATTCAATAAAGAAGTAGGTCTTCTTTCTCTTAGTAGTAATGGAAATTCATGGTCGAAAGCATTTGCATATGTAAGTTTTGTAGATGTTTCTGAAGGCTTTATTTCTGCAGAAATTCTGCTGTAAATTTTGTTAAATATCTTTGAAAAGTCTGCAATAGTTTCATCCTTTTTCCTCCTAAGGGATCCAAACTCAGTTATGTAATATGTATGGTCTTTGGTGTCACCCCATTGTCTCATAAAGAGATCACGAATTTCTTCAATGATAGTGATAGTGATAGATTTAGCAGGAAACTCCCTAAACCATTTCTTGACATCTCCATCAAGGCTCTGCACAAACATTATCATCCATACATCCTTGGATTCAATGTTTTGGTTATCAGCATAACCAAGAAAAGCTTCCCAGTGTTCTTTAGCTGTAGTTTCACCATGTCCTTTAAACCTAGGCAAGTATTTCTGATAGTCACCTCCGGGCAGTGCATTTAAAGGAGGAGGAAAAACAAATAGTGCATATCTGGCTGCAACCATTCAGTCCATCATGTCTATAGGCTGATTTTGGGATTCCATTTTAAGGCTGACTAACTTTGGTGATGGAGAGGTTTGGCTGGAACTTGGCTGAAAGGGGTTTTTACCTACTTTCAACTGAAATAGAGGTATCTTACCAGGAGAGACTGTTTTAGCTTTTCTGAAAGATTGAGGATCAGTGAAAACTTGGAAACTACTGTCAGGAATTATAAGCTTTAACCAAGGTGAAGTTTCTTCTTCCTTTCTCAACACAGATGAAGGTGATAAACCATCCAAATGGTCAAGGTCACATAGGGATGGTAATGACTGAGACCTTCTAATCTTCCTTGTTGTCTTCAATATCTGTTCAGGGTCTATAACACCCAACTGCAATGGTGAAATAGGTCTATTTCTAGTTCCAATTCCCTTAGTAGCCACTGTGACAACCTGGTGAAAAGTAGTCTTAAAGATGTCCTGGTTTAAGTTCACCTCTTAAATCCAGTGAAATGATAAGTATCCCAGGGAAAAATATGTTTTCAAATTCGTTCCCTGGCAACATCGCCATAGATGTTTATGCCAAAAATTGTTTCCAGACTACAAAAAAACAAGCCAACATAATCTCAAATATTCAATCAAACAAAACTAGGTTTTTAGGGTTTTTTAAAAGGGTTTCTGGTTGTGAAGTTTGGTGACAAGAGGGAATACATTCATAATCCAAATAAGAACTAAATCACAAGTAAAGAAGAACTGAGATGCATAACATAATAACCTTGTATCCAACAGAAAATAACATTGAAGTTCATCCACAAATGGCAAGCACTACAAGCATAAAAACTATAAACCAGCAATGAAATTACCAATTGTGTAGCTAAACAAGCTAGAAATGAAGCCAAAGAACAGAATGAGGGGTAAAATGGAGCATATATTTCATAATCAGTTCCTAAAATACACATGAGAGTCATATACTTAGCTTATCAACAAGTTAGGAGACCTCCTCTAGCCATCCAAAAGTCAAACCCCTTGTTCTCTTTGTGACCTCCTTAAATACTATCTTTCAAAATTTAGTTAGAGTCTAAACCCTAACTACTTTTCAGCCTACTCATTGAAATGGTTTTTATCAAAAAATTAATTACAAAAATAAAATATTCTTCAAAACATAACAATTAACTGATTTTGCTAACAATGCTCATACATATTTAGCAGCTTCTGCTAACAAAGCTATCCCCTCTAAGGCTTGGGCCTTTGTCCTAGATTTATGTTGCTCTGCTTCCATATCTATCATTCTTCTAGTAAGCTCTTCATTCTGTTGCTGTAGATTTCTGGTAGTGTGTTTTAATCCTGCAAATTGTAACTCTGTACTTCTTTTCCTTTTTAAGGCCTCTTTGGAGACTGCAATTAGTTCTTGGTAGTGATTATTCACTTCTTCTAGGTCTTCTCTAAGTCTTTTATTAGCTATAATCAAACCATCAATTGTCTCTTGCATATACTCTACTTGATGTTTATACTGCCTGATAGTTCTCTGTAAATTTTCTTTCTCTGAGTCAAATTCCTTGCTTCCTGTTGTATTTTGTAGCTCATTAGGAAGCCATGGAATGTTAAGCTTTCTAAATATTTCCTCATCCTCAGGCAGCAACTCTGTATAATTATCATGAAAAATTGGGTTTTCTTGATTATTAGTTTCAGTAGGAACATTTTCATCAATCAACGGTTTGTTTTCTGAATAAGAAACCTCTATTTCATCTTTTTGTTGTTCCTTTAACATTTGACCTCGTATTTGTAAAAACACAACAGACAATTTGGTATCAGTGAAGCTATATTATTCTTCTGTTTTCAAATGGATTTTTCCCTTTGCTGTCACCCTTTCCAACCTCCAGCTTTTCATCAGAGGAGGAATCATCAATCACAGTTACCCCCTCTTTATTCAATTTAGGGTTCAGTAATTTCTTCATGTTTAGCCTAAGCTTGTTTTTGGATCTAGTCTTAGGTCTCCACCCAGGAGCAAGTTCTCCTACCATTTTTAAAGTTTTACCTTGATGGATAACTGTGGAAAATTCCATAACTTTAAGTTTCTTTTTCTTTGGTACTGCTGTCCTATCTTCCTGACTGTCAAATTCCTTTTTTGTGCCAACCCTAGTCTTATCACTGACAGTCCACTCATCCTCTTCCAACAAGTATATTTCATCTTCGGACAAGATTGTAATTGGACTTTGCTTTTGGACTTTAGTGTTTTCTTCATCAGCTGAAATCTTCTCTGTAAGTATAATCTCTTCATCAACGAATGTTTCTACTGGTGCTTCATTCTGAACAGGCTGAGTCTCCTTGTGAATAAATTGTAGATTTTGGTTCTCACTGTCATCTAGATGATTCTTAGATTCACAATATTCTTTTGTAGGTTCTGCAACCTCCTCTAATTTGACACATTCTTCATCTTCAACCTTCACTTTTTATCTTAGTTTTCTGATCAGGGTTTGTCCCTTATCAGTTGGATTTATGGTAGACTGTCCTTCTTGGTTGTTTTGGAACCCTGACCAAAAGAGAAATTATTCCCAAGTCTTTCCTTCTTTCTGCAGAACACTGTTAATAATAAGTTTAATAATTCCATGGTAAAATATGGACTGACTAGTGTGGTCTTGGTGTTCTTTGATCCTACTGGACATTTTCTGTAAGCTCTTTAGCAGGAAGAAAGGAAGATTCATCTCTGTTTCACCACTAAGGTGTTGAAGGAACCTGAAATGATATTTTGAAATGAAGGCATACCTTCCTTCACATGTAATGTAACTTTGTAGAACCTTGATAGGCTCTACCCATTCAGCTATGAAATTATGGATGGGAACTCCCTTACCCCAATCTGGAACAATACTAGCCAATAGATACCTTTGGGCATTGAAAGTAAATGGCACTTTTTTGAACCAAATTTCTCCTTCATTTCTGACCCCTGTTGCTTCAGCCACCAAATCTGTAGTCAATTTGAACTTCAAAGTCTCAAATGATACTATATCTTTCTTATAACACTGAGCAAACATGTGAGAGACTTCAGCATTATATCCATCAATCTTTATAAATAAGTTCAACCATCCAGCATTTTCAAAGAGTTTAGCACATCCTGGAAATTTGTCTATCCAATTAAGCTCAGTGGGCTTGGCCCTATTACTCTTCCCACTCCTCTTCATCTTCTGTGTGGTTTTCAGAACATGCTAGTAACTTCATAGCCTATCTTCTTCAAGTTTTCATAGTCTTGGCAGTCAATTTTCCTTTGAACTCTCATAGGCTGCTTGTCCTCAATTTTATACAGTCTATTCTATCATCAATTCAGGAAATGCTTTGTGCCAAGTTTAAATAATTTAGGTTAAACATAGCACCAAATATATTTAACGGGATTGTTCTGAACTTTACTAACAACAAAAGATGCTTATTTAGACCTTTGGACTAATATCTCACCATTAGGAGTTTGTTGAATAAATGAATTCATGTTTTCCTCTAACAATTTGACATTATAAGGCTTAGCAGAAAAAACCCCAATTTAACAAGTCATGACCAAGGTCACGCGAGATACCTCATTCCAAGCTTGATGTAAGTGTTATAAGTTGATTCCTGGACTGGCTAAATGTCGAATTGAACGCTCCAGGTGTCTTCAACTCTCCAACTCACCTCTAACTGTCACACTGTGAAACCCTAATTTTTCCTTCAACTGCCAATTTCTGATTTTTTAGCAATGTGTCTCCACCCCGGCATCTCCACTAGCTTCATAATATTCAGTTCAAGAACCTCTTTCCCGTCAATCTCACCTTATTCCATTCTCTGTCATGATTTGCCATGCATTTACCTCTAACTGCCACGATCTCCCTCACGCCATGACCAGCACGTGTTTACATGATTATCCTGACAAGACACGTATCAAACCTGCTTATTGATGTGATTAGTCACCCCAAGAATGAAATCATTGAATAAATTGGTGTGAAAAATGACAAATTGAGCACCCGCGACTTTCTTGTAGCGTGCCAGTGCATTATTTTTACCCTTGCGCTACAAGAAAGTTCAAAAATCTAATTTGTGTTATTTGATCAATAATTCAACTTTAAAACTAGGTTTATATGATTAAACATTGATCTTAGAGCTATTCATGAAACTATTAATCAAAATACACCCTATAGAACCCTTCAGGACATAACAAAAACAAAAATGATGAAAACCTAATGGCATAAACTCAAAATTGAACTCTAAACCAAAATTTCCTAGAAGTAATCAAATGAGCAAGCTTCAAAAACACAAACAAAATATAAAACTAAAGAAAAAAATTCATGGCTTAACAGAGTGGACAACTCCGTCTTAATCCTTGAGTCCTTACATAGTTCCTTGAACTCATTTGAAGTAAATTCTCCGCCATTGTCTGATTGAAAAGTCTTGATCTTCTTTTCAGTCTGGTTCTCGATCAAGGTTTTGAATTCCTTGAACTTGCTAAACACTTCATCTTTATTCTTCATGAAGTAAATCCATGTCTTCCTAGAAAATTCATCAATAAAAGAAACATAGTACACATACCCGCTTAGCGAGCTTGATGACATTGTTCCGCATACATCAGAGTGGATGATTTCCAAGATTCCTTTTTCTTTACTTTTGCTACTTGGAAATGTCTTCTTTGTATTCTTTCCTTTCACACATCCTTTGCAGACCCCTTCATGTTTTGCTTGTATTTCTAGAAGACCTTCAATAGCTTTGCTTGCAAGTGGTAGTGCTCTGCAATGCACATGTGCAAGCCTTCTATGCCATAGTTCATTTGGTTCTACCATGTCATGAACCAAAGCTTGATCGAGTTGGCCCTTCAACTTGTATAGGCCTCCTTCTTGTTCTCCGATCACAATTGCATCGTCAGAGGTATTTCCTTTTGTCCACATAAGAACTTGGCCATCTACAAAAGAAACCCTTATTCCTTTTGCATCCAATGCAGATATGGAGAGAAGGTTCTTCTTTAGTCCTGGAACAAATAATACATTCTTCATCTTCAAATACTTTCCAGATTCTAGTTTATAGAAGGATTCACCACTACCTTTTATTGGATACTAGTAGTCATCCCCAAGTTTCACCTTGTGAGGTGACTCATGTTCAGATAGATTTACAAATGATTCTTTGAATCCCATCATGCTTGGAAGCACCACTGTCTATAAACCAATCATTGCTTCCATGTGAAACAGTTCCCATGAGAGCGGAGATTAGAATATATTCATCCTCAATTGAAGAGTCATCACTCTCTTGTCTGATTCTTTTTGTGGAAGGTTCATCATCCTCTGCAGCATGGGCATGATGTCTTCTCTTGTTTCCCTTCTTCCTTAGATTTCTTTTGGTAGGGCATAATTTGGATATGTGACCTTTCTCATCACATGTGTAACATCTAATGGTATTTATATCTTTTCTAGAGTGTGAGGTCTTACCTTTGGAGTGATAATTGATCCTCCTGTTTTTATTGGAGTGAATTGTGAGGGCTTGATCTTCACTACCCATCTTCTCTTCTCGAGCTGCTATCCTAGCTTCTTCTTGAGAGCATTCTTCCCATAGCCTGTTGAACTCGACTAACTTCTTTCTGGCATATATTCCTTGAATAAAAGAGTTCCATGATCTAGGGAGACCATTCAAGGTGGTCATCACAATCTCTGCATTTTCCACTTCTTCATCTACTACTTCTAGCTACTTTTTGATCTGAGAAACCCTTGTAAAGTAAGACTGAATATTCTCAGCATTCTGGATCTTCACATTCTTCAATTCGTTTCTCAAGGTCATCTTCCTGTTAATGTTCTTCCCTTCAAACAATTTGGTTAGGGCATCAAACATAGCTTTAGGTGTCTTAAGGGAGGACACCTGTGGTATGAGATGATCCTTAATAGAATCAGTAATGATTCTCTTTTCCATAACCAACTTCTTCTTATGCAAGGCCTTAGCCTCATCTCCCTCTAGAACTGGAACCTCCTCATTGATATAGGATTCTAATTCATTCTCCTCTAGGACCAGGGAGATCCTATACTTCCAAGCTCAGAAGTTGTCAGCTCCCTCAATATTTTCATCAAGCTTGGTATGATGAGACATCTTAAATTGAGAACCATCAAATGGAAATACAAAAGATTTAGATCTTACCAGGTTCAAGATGTCGGATCTGAAACTTGAGATAAAATCCTGTAGTGTTGGTTTAGTAGCAAATTAGGGTTTTGATTTTCCGAAGATCTGTTCACCCAAATGCCTTGAAATTTATCTCTAACTTAAATTTTGGGGAGGACATAAATCCAGGTCTGGGATCACTGAAAAATTCCTCTTATGTGAAAATCCCTAATTTTCGACAGTAGTGTTGGGTCCAAAATTGATCAAAATTGGATTCTGCTTCAACAGAAAGATGCGCCATATAAGGGAGGAGAGTTATTCCCCCTTATTTTTGCTGAAAATATGTGGAGGAAGATCCACAAACTAGGAATCCCTAGTTCCCACAGCTGCACAGTGTCTTCTTCTCAAGTTAGCTCTGATACCATGTTAGAATTTCATCATTAAGCTAGCATTATATTAGGATCTTTACTGAGAGAATAACAAGTACAACAATCAAACACAAGAGACAATGAACATAGTGTTTATCCTTGGGGAAACCATAAATGGAGAAAACCCATCAAACTTCCTTAGAGATAGAATTAGCACCAAAATAGTAAAAGCCCCAAAACAGTAAGTGATCTCCTTACAGTAGTAATCTTCTTCTTATCTAGCCCCAATGTCTTCTCCTTTCTCAACTATGTGCTACACTTGAGTGTGGATGAGTTGTCTGATAAATAGAGACTCCAATTCTCTATTTATAGTAATCCTGACATGACTAAAACCCTACCAGGGTCGATCTCTACTAGGAGAGTCTAATAACCCTAGTGTCCCGGAACTGTGGGGACTTTAACCCTTAGGCAATCGGAGGGTTACACACTATGACTTGACATGACTTGTTTACATTATTGATTCTCCCGATTGGAACATTGGGGCATGATAACATGACTCAATTACATTATAGATACATCCCGGATAAACATCGGGTTACAATACATAAGATACATAGATGAATACATTCCGAAGTTACAAATACATCAACACAAATTGAGTACGACACATTCCACAAGATAAATAATGTCGAGCATAGGTAGTTTTGAATAGCCTAATAAATTTTTTTATTTTTATTTTCAATTTTTGGGGACATTACAAGTGGTATCAGAGGCCAGTTTCAACACTAAGAGACAAATGGGCGTACCAAACATTCATTGCAAAGAAAATAGAGTATGTTTTAAATTTTAGTCTTAACTAACTGAAATTTTTCTGTTATTAATTTTTTTTGCAATTAAAGGAATTTTTATAAAACAGTTCAGATCATGAACACTAAAGAAGACAACATCTAGTAAGAAAACATGAACACCCCCACCCCAAAAGCAGAACTGGTGCTGAAACTGAATTCTGATATGTTGAATACCATACACAGTCTTCAAGCAGAATTGCAAATTTTTAGAGAAGATAGTCTGAATGAGAGAAAGGAACAGCATGCTATTTACGAAGTATTACTGAGAAATATGAGGGGAGGAATATCATAGGGGAAACCCACTCAGTCCATAAATAGGTCCAAAAGGGAACCTTACCATAAATGGGCCAGCAGCCCAAAGGAAGAAGAAAAAGAGGAACATACCCCTGAAGCTGTGGAAGGAGATCATCATAGTCCTTCCAGTGATGACTCTCTTTCTCCATGCAGAAATAAACAAATAAGCGATGATAATATTCATGGGGAGTTCAGGAAAATAAGAGCCCCATATTATGAAGGTGAAGTAAAAATGAGGGAGAGAGCTGAACCATGGTTGTTGGGTATACGCAAGTATTTTCGAGTTCATAACTACTCAAGCGAAATGAAGGCTCGACTTTCCATCTATAACTTAAATGGAAAAGCATCAAGATCATTGAGAGATATGAAACACACCAAGAAAGATGAGATAAGGGAGATATGCTGGAGTAACTTCCGCAAAATATTTCAAGAAAAATATATATTGGAAAGATTATTCGATAGAAAAATGAAAGAGTTTCATGAGCTATGTATGGGATCCATTAATATGGATGATTTTATTAACAAATTTCTAGATCTATTATATTATGTACCATACATCAAGGATGAAAAAGTAAAAATACAACATTTTTTAGGATGTATTCCTCACAACTTTCACGAAAGGATTAAGTTCGACATGCCTAAAACATTGGACACCACATTGCACAAAGCTAGGCTCTGCTATGAACATGGGCAGCTAAGGCAAGAGAACATGAACAGAAAAAGAGACAGGTCTAATAAATTCTGTAATAACCACAAACCAAATTTTAACCCACCCTCGTATGGGAAACAAAACAAGATTCTTCCATTGAACAAGAACTTCAACAAATCAGGTACGAAACCATACGTACCAACTCCAAACGCTAACAAGCCAGTAGCAGCTGGGGGAGCCGATTCTACCCCGATACATATAAAATGTTGGAAGTGAAGGGGCCCTTATTATGCCCGAGATTGTATGAACAAGACCAATGTGATCTTGCACAACTTACAAGAAGAACCAACCATAGAAGACATAGCTGGAACCCCACGTATTTATGCAACTTTGGATGGCCAATAGGCAGACCATCAAGCTACCATGGTTGAGATAGAAGGTAAGATCTTGAACACTTCTATTTCAATACTTATTGACCAAAGCTATGTTTTGCCTAAAATTGTTGATGTATGCAAAATGCACAAAGTAAAACATGATAAACCTTGGATAGTTTAGTTAGCCATAGGTACAAAATGGAAAGTTTCGAAAATAGTTGAAGACTGCAAGGTAAACCTGAATGGTTTTCCAACAAAAGTAAACCTGAACATCCTACCCTTAGGATCGTATGATATACTTATCGGCATGGACTGGTTGGAACAACACCATGTCATACTCAATTGCTTACACAAGTCAATCTTGTGTAAATATAGCCAAGGGAATCAACTGAATATTTAGGGCATTTGAAAGAAACATTCTTTAAGACAAATATCTTCCTTACAAGAAAGAAATGCATTATGGAAGGCTGCAAGTTGTTTGCAGTAAATATCTAAGACATAGAGGCTGAAAGAGAGCTATACATAGAAGAATTTCCCATTTTTGTAGGATTCAAGGATGCGTTTCCTGAGGAAATCCTAGGATTACCTTCAAAACAAGACCTAGAATTTTCCATATAACTGACCCCAGGATTAGTTTTGGCTTCAAAATCCCCTTACTGCATAAGCACACCAGCATTGGTGGAGCTCAAACTATAGTTGTAGGAATTGATTGAGAAAGGATATATCTGACCGTGTGTGTCCCCTTAAGGAGCACTGACACTATTTGTAAAGAAAAAGGATGGTATGATGCGTATGTGCATCGATTACCGTTAGCTAAACAAGATGACTATCAAGAACCGATACCTACTCCCTAGGATCGATGACTTGTTCGATCAAGTAGGAGGAGCCAAAAGCTTTTCAATTATTGACTTGCGATCCAGGTACCATCAGGTACGGATTCGTAACGAGGATATTCACAAACTACCTTTTGTACAAGGTACAGGCACTACAAATTTGTAGTGATGCTGTTCATGTTGACCAATGAACCCGTGAAATTTATGTGTATGATGAACAATATATTCAGTAAATATCTGGATAAATTTGTTTTGGTCTTTATAGAAGACATCCTAGTTTATTCTAAGAATAAAGAGGAACACGAAGAACACCTTAGGATAGTACTACAAATGTTACGAGAACACCAGCTTTACGTAAGTTTAGTAAATGTGATTTTTATAAATGACAGATACAGTACTTAGGTCACATTAGCTCTGAGACAAGGATAGTTGTCGACCGAGAAAATATTAGAGCCATAAAGGATTTTCCTACCCCTACTACTGTCACTAACATTAGGTCCTTTTTGGGATTAGCTGAATATTATCAAAATTTCATTGATATCTTCTCGAGGATAGCTTGTCCCATGATGCTTTGCAAAAGAAAGCAAATAAGTTCTTATGGACTACCAAGTGCGAAGGAAGTTTTCAAAAGCTTAAGCGGATTTTAATGACCGCATCGATACTATGAATTGCAGATCCCAATGGCGATTTCGTTGTTTGCATGGATGGAATCAAGGAAGTACTTGGAGGATTCCTTTTGTAGAATGATCATGTGATCTATTATGAATCATGAAATTTAAAATAGAATGAGTAGAACTACCCTACACACGATCTCGAGTTAGAAGCCATCATCCACGCTTTGAGGATGTGGAGGCACTACTTCATGGGAAGTAAATTCCTTCTAAAGAAAAACAATATGAGTCTAAAGTATTTATTTGATCAACCATTAGAGGAAATTTCAACTCAAAATGGGCCTCCTAAAAAGAATTAATAAAATAATATTTATTAATTTCGGAGGAAGAAAAGAAAAAAACTACTTTTTTATTGTATTTTTGGCACATATCCCCGTGTTTTTACTCAAATTTCGATTAGGAGAGTTCATTAGATGTGGAATTAAATTCCACATCCAACTAAATTCCACATCCAACGAGTACCCACTCAGTGTACTTTTGACGGACCCCACTACCCCAAAAATAAGAAATACCTGAAAAAATGTGATGATGACATCATCATCACATTTTTCAAGTATTTCTTGTTTTTGGGGTAGCGGGGTCCATCAAAAGTATGCCGAGTGGGTACTCGTTGGATGCAGAATATAATTCCACATCCAACGAGCTCTCCCAACCGAAATTTGAGTAAAAACATGGGGAGATATGTCGAAAATACAAACAAAAAAAGTAGTTTTTTTTATGATACCTATCCCCAAATTTATATTAAAAAGGTGTTTGAGACCTATACGGTATTTCAAATTTAAAGCAATTTCATTGGCTAACACATGATGACATGGAATTTGAATCAAACTTAAAAGGTCCATTTTGAGTTGAAATTTCCTCTAATGCGAATCTAAGTGCGAGGCAGGCCAGATGGTTGGCTTTCCTTAGCGAATGCCATTTTGAGCTAGAGCATATTAAGGGAAAAGAGAACAAGGTTGTTGATGCTTTGAGCCGATGAACTCAAATAATATATGAGGTGAATTTAAGTCAACATGATGCAGATATGCATGAGAGGATTAGAACAGCCAACAGAGTTGACCCTTTCTAGGTAGAAATCCTCAAGAAAGTCTAAGAGGACAGGTTGTTTCAACAACAAAAAGAATACAAGGTAGACGAATCAGGACTGCTATGGTCCAAGGAGAGATTGTACATTGCATAAGGAGGGGAAATTTAGTCCAGCATCCTCATGAAATTTCATTGGGACCCTACTCAGGGAACCCAGGATATCAAAAAATTATATCCACCATCAAGATACACTTTGTATGGCCTAAGTTAGAGGCCGACATTGTAATGTTTATCATGAAATATCAGGAATTTCAGCTAGTCAAAGCTAAGCATTAACACCCTTTTGGATTATTGCAGCCATTACCCATTCTAGAATGGAAGTGGGAGGTCATTAGTTTTAATTTTATCAGCGGTCTACTGAAAAGTAAAGAGCAAAATGATACTTTTTTTGTAGTAATTGACAAGTTTTCAAAAGCAACATACTTCATTCCTATGAAATCGACCTATAAGGAAGTGAACATTGTTGATATATTCTTGAAGGAGATATTTAGATTGCATAGGATACCCAAGGAAATCATCTTGGATCGATATTCTAAGTTTACGGGAAACTTTTGGAGATATTTATTTTCTGAATTAGAAATGAAGTTGAATTTTATTATTGGTTATCACCTACAGACAGATGGGGAGACAGAAATATTAAACCAAATTGTTGAGGACATGCTTAAAATGTATTTCATGAAAAACCCCACCAAGTGGGAAAACTATCCGTATCTTGCAGATTATTGATATAACAACGGATGCCAGGATTCTGTCAAGATGATTCCCTTTTAGGTACTCTATGGAAAGAATTGTAGAACACCGGTTACTTGGGATAGCCTGATGGATCAGCTCATGTTAGGGCCTGATTTGTTAAAATACTTGGAACAGTTGGTTATCAAGGTCCAGGTGAACTTTGAAGAAGAACAAGACTGCCGAAAATCTACGCAGATAAGAAAAGAAAGGATGAAGACTATCAAATAGGCTATCATGTCTACTTGAAGGTAAAAGAAAAATGAAGCTTGTTGATTTTGGGTAGGTGTGGTAAGTTAGCACCTATATTTTGTGTGTGGAAATTGAACCCAAGAGATAGAACACTTACACTCACAAAATTTCTAATCAACCATGCAAAATTCACACCAAAGGAGACTGAAATTGGAGCATAACACTGATCTGTATTCAATAAGTGTACAATAGCCAACCTTATGAAGTAACATGCTACTGCAATATATAATTACATGAGATATTCGAATGCATAAGGATTCCATTCAAAATGGTCAAAAATAAGGCTTACTAAATCTAGCCAAATCCCCCATAGGTGCATAAAGCAATTTCCAAATCTACCAAGATGCTCATGAATTGGCTAATTCAAGTAGGCAAGCTAATGAGGGATGGAAAGAAAACTCATACATGATTTTATTAGGGGAAAAGGAGGGAGGATGATGTGGGCAAAAAACAAGTCAACTACACCTAGTCTAGCTTTTCCTTTAGCCTTAAATCTCAATAAAATAGGCAGCTTTTCAGAAAAAGACGATATGCGCTTTGGGGATCTAGAATAAATAAGACATGCTAAATTGGGTTTCCAGGATGTTTCCCAAGTGCTCCATGACTCATATTTAGCATGTGTTGACTTCTAGGACTTGTAGAAGGCAACTAGCATAGTGTGGAATCTAGGAAACTAGGTAGTAAGACAAAAATAATTAAAATTAATGTCTAAGGTAGGTAACTATGGGTTGATTATTCTAATACCCCCCCTTTAGCGTGAATTTATGAGTAAATATCAGAAAAATATAGGGCCTAGAAACAAGCCTTAGTCACCCTTTACATACTACTTGTCCATACAACCAAGGAAAGAGGTAAAAACTCAGTGGGAAAATCCTCCCTTAAACATGGACAGGAAAAACAAAATTTTTGGAAATATTGTCATTAATCATGCTTCAAGGAATGATCAGTAATCCCCAGTAGTGATTTGATATTGCTGAAGTTCTTCTCATAAAAAAATTTGGTGAAGATCTCTGCTACTTGTTCTGAAGATACACATAAGAGTAGATCAATGGTGCCATCATGCACAAGCTGTCTGATGTAATGCATATGGATCTCAATGTGCTTGGTTTGTTGTCTCTAAACTAGATCATTATAGATTCAAATGATGCTCTGATTATCACAGTAGATAATAGTTGAAAACTCTGATTCGAAACCATATTCTCCAAGTATCCCCTACAACCACAAACATTGAGTTGCTGCATTTACAACTCCTCTATACTATTCTTCTGTAGATGAGAGTGCTATGGCACTTTGCTTCTTGCTTGACCAGCTGATTGGTCCTTCTGTAAGCATGAACACATATCCTGATGTAGACTTTCAATCTGTGTTATCACCTACCCAATCACTATTAGTAAACCCAATCAAATCAAGATCAGATTTTGCTTTGTAGAAGATCCCATGAGTTCTTGTCCCTTGAAAAAAATTTAGGATCCTTTTGGATTCTCTCCAATGGATCTCATGAGGCTGATCCATGTATCTCAAAGCCAAACTAAATGAATAAGATAGATCAGTTCGAGTGTGTGTAAGATAAAGCAAACACCTAATCAACTGCCTATACAGTGTATTATTTACCATAGGAGAAGAACCTGCTTCTTCAAGCTTAACTCCTTAAAGGAAGGGAGTCTTGATTGGATTGCAATATTTCATATTGAACTTGTTCATACAATCCAGAGCATACTTGGACTGATGTACTTTAATTCCATGTTGGGATTGAGCATTTCGAGGCCCAAGAATTGGCTCAAAAATCCCAAATTTGTCATAGAAAATGCATTGTTCATTGCATCCTTCAAGGAGGCAATCTCTTTCTTTAAAATTCATGTAATCAGAAGGTCATCCAAATACAATAAAATAATCATCAAAGAACCATGAATTAGCTTCAAATAGACATTATGATCATACTTGCAACGAAAAAAATCAGTGATAGCAAAAATTCATCAATCTTGGCATACCAAGCCCTAGGGGCTTGCTTGAGCCCATACAATGATTTCTTTAACCTACACACTAAATATGGATTAGAAACAAACCCTTCAGGTTGCTGCATGTAAATATCTTCAGTGAGATCCCCATTTAGGAAAGCACACTTCACATCCATGTGATGTACCTCCCACTGCTTCCAAGCTGCAATGGCTAGAGCTAGCCTTATGGAGTCCATCTTTGCCACTGGTGCAAAGGTTTCATTGTAGTAAATACCATGTACTTGTGAGTATCCCTTGGATACCAATATTTCCTTATATTTCAAAGGTGAACCATCACTAGCAAACTTAGCCTTGAAAACCCACTTACATTGAACTAGCTTCCTCCTTGGGGGAAGATCAACCAGTTCCCAAATGTTGTTCTTCTGGAGCAAGCTGAATTCTTCTTTCATAAATGTTTGCCATATTGGATCATATGTTGCATATTTGTATGTTTGTGGATCTGATTCAACCATCAGATAACACTTCTCATCAAATAGAGGATCTTTCACACAAAGGGCACTCTCAAACTGAGATCTAGTCCTCCTAGTGTCATTAGGATTTTCAGCTAGCTCCCCAGCTGCATGAATGGTGTTTTCTTCCCATTTTGATCATGTAGGACTGTTAGGATCTTCAATCAAATCATCATTATCAAACATACCAGAATCATCAAACTCATTAGTCTCTCCACTTACAATCAATGGATCTGGTGGTGAACAAGACTCTCCAACTTCAACTGATACTAAAGGCTTTTCTTGGAACTAGATAATTATTTCAATGAAAGATTTTCTAGTGCTCAATTTGATCAGATTGTACCATTTTGAATCTTCAGAATACCCAAAAAAAAGGCACTCTTGGATTTGGGGCTGCAAAGCATTCCTCTTTTCAGTTGGAATTCTAGCCCAAGCCTTTGAGCCAAAAATCCTGAAATGGGTCACATCTGGCTTGTGCCCACTCCAAGATTCAAAAGGAGTCATACCATAAAGCTGCTTATGAGGCACCCTATTCTGGATGTAGGATGCATAGTTTATATCCTTGGCCCAAAACTTTGGTGAAAAGTCTTAGCCTCCATCATGCAGGTTGCCATCTCCTTTAGTGATCTGTTCTTTCTCTCAGTAACACCATTTTGTTGTGGTGTGTAAGGGATTGAATGCTGCATATGAATACCTGCATTTTTACAATACTCAATGAACTCAGACTTGACATACTCACCACAATTGTCAGATATGAGGATCTTGAGTTTCCTCCCAGACTGGTTTTCAACCAAGGCTCTAAAGACTTTGAAGAGGTCAAAAACTTCAAACTTATGCTTTAGGAAGTAAACCCAACAATACCTGGAAAATTAATCTATGAAGGTCAGTGCATATTTGGCTTGACTCATGGACATATGAGAAAATGGACCAGCAATGTCACTGTGGATCAGGTCAATAGGTGCAGAGGTTCTCTCATGATGAGCTTTCTCATACTTGTGCTCTAGGTGTTTTCCTAGGATACAACCTTAATAGACTCCCTTAGAAAACTTGATCTTTGGTAACCCTATGACCATATATTTTTCACTCAAATCAGAAAGATACTTGTAGTTAATATGGACAAATATTTAATGCCAAATATTGCTTTCTTCATTAGCATGAATCAGAAGAGCAGAGAGGTTTGAGTAGGGTAGAGAATGGGAAGATTTGTATACCTTTGAAGTGTGATCTACAACACCTTTTGCTATGAATTTACCATTCGAAATCTCAGTGACTTAAACATCATTAGGGGAGAAGATGACCTTCTTTGGAGACCCATTATGATTCATCTGATACACTGACAAGAGATTAGAGGCAAGGCTTGGAACACATAACACATTATTGAACTTACCATGGTCAAGATCAATCCTTCCATTCCCCAAACTGTCAGTGAGAGAGTCATCTCCCAAAAATATTGGTGGACCTTTCAACATGTCAAGAGAGGAGAATATCTCTTTTTTTGAAACCATATGTCTAGAAGCTCCAGAGTCTATGATGAAGCTAGGTGAGCTTGATGTGCTAGCAACCAAGGCATCTACTCTCTCTCTGTCCTCTAAATTTGATCATCCTTCCCTCTTCTTTGAGAAATCAAGAAAGGAGATGTTATTCTTCTCCAGGAGTTAGGTCAAAATGTCAATTTTGTTTTTCATACAAGATCTCTCGGGATGATAGCCCTTACTACAATATGCGCACTTGCTCATTTCTCCTTTGTTCTTCTTCTTCTAGGAGTTTTTCTTGGAACCTTGGGACTCCTCTTAAGACTTGTTCTTGTCTATCTTTTGCTCAGGTGGATTTTTATTTTTTTTCTTTCTTTTTGAATCCACCTTTGAATCTCCAGCAACCAAATCTTGGTATTTAGAAGGTTTGATGGTTCCCATCATTACCAACTTATCATGCTCCTGTGTGAGGGATTCCATGAACTCTTCAAGATTACACATCTTCCAGGATCGAGCTGTCAACTTGGTGGCATGGAAGGTGGAAACAAACACTGAATAGTCAAGACCAAGCTTAGAGAGTATGGCCAAAACTAGTTTCTCTTCCTTCTTTTCGATCCCACACTATTTCAACTCCAAAACAAGGGCCTTAAACTTGGAAAAGTAGAGTTGCAATGGATCAAAGCTATTGGGACTCAAGGAGATAAACTCATTCTCAATTTGATGTCCTCTCATCTCATCTGTTTTTCCAAAAATATCTTCTATCTTCTCCCATACTTCATTAGGTGATGTCAATCCATCATGATGGAAGAGGAGGTCTCTTGAAATGATCAGACACAAAAGACCATAGGCCTCATCCCTCCTGTTGTGCCATTTAATTCTCTGCAGCTACATTGGGATCTCCCTCTGTTACCATAGTCACCCTGTAGATACCTTTCTCTCTCAACAGTATCTCCATCTCATATTTCCACTCAAAGAAATTGAATGGAGTCAAGATGATCTTCTGAGATTGGTTCATAGCTCAGAAACTATGCCCTCCAATCAGCAGAATGTGCTCCCAGTCAACATGTTGAACCTAAAATAGTAATAAGGAAGGAGATAAATCAATATACAAAGGCTTTGATACCATGTGGAAATTCAACCCAAGAGATAGAACAATTACACTCACAAAATTGCTGATCAACCATGCAAAATTCACACCAAAGGAGACTGATATTGGAGCATAACACTTATCTATATTCAATAAGTGTATAATAGCCAAAATTATGAAGTAATAGGCTGCTTCAATATATAATTACATGATATATTTGAATGCATATGGATGCCATTCAAAATGGTCAAAAAGTAGGCTTACTAAATCTAGTCAAATCCCCCATAGGTGCATAAAGCAGTTTCCAAATATACCAAGATGCTCACGAATTGGCTAATTCAAGTAAGAAATATAATGAGGGATGCAAAGAAAACTCATACATCCTTTTAATAGGAGAAAATGAGGGAGGATGATGCGGGAAAAAAACAAGTCAACTACACCTAGTCTAGCTTTTCCTTTTACCTTAAATCTCAATAAAACATGCAGCTTTTCAAAAAATGTAGATATGCACTTTGGAGGATATGGAATAAAGAACACATGCTAAATTGGGTTTCTAGGATGTTTCTCAAGATCTCCATGACTCAGTTTTAGCATGTGTTGACTTCTACGACTTGTAGAAGGCAACTAGAATAGTGTGGAATCTAGGAAACTAGGTAATAAGACAAAAATAATTAAAACTAATGTCTAAGGTAGGTAACTATGGGTTGATTATTCTAACATTGTGGACCCTTTGAAATATTGGACAAGAGAGGGCTAGTGGCATATGAGCTAGTGTTACCTACTCACATAAGAGTCCATAATATTTTCCATGCATCTTTGTTAAATAAGGGTGAAAACAAGAAGTTGGGTAACACTTCTAGAGAATCAGGTGCCTGAGCAACATAGCGGAAGTTATTCAGCCGAATAAATATATTTATTCATCTAAATAACATTTTTATTTAGCTGAATAACTATAGTTATTCGGCTGAATAATCAATCCTTTATTCGGCCAACTAATGTTTAACGGTGAACCATTTAAATTGACGAAGACATCAAAATATGTGCAAATGCATAGCCAGCCGGTAATTTTGACCAGTGGTCCTATGTTTATTCAATTGAATAATTATTCAACCAAACAGGTATTCAACCAAACAAGTATTCGTCCAAATAATGGTCCGGCCGAATACTTTTTCTATAGAAAGGGTCAGCTATGTCCCACATTTGACATTTTTTTCCTACAGTAGACTGGTTAGCTGTGGCATGCCTGTCTCCCTACCACTCAATTACAGTAGACTCTCATCCCTATAATCCGTCTCGTTGTCTCATGTGCATTGAGGTAGTGGATTTCATATTGTCTCTCCGCCACCCGCTTGCAGTAGACTCTCATCCCTTTCGTCGTCGTCCCCTAGGCATTGACGTCGTGGAGATCTACCTATGCATTGACATCATGGAGGTTCGCCACCCTTCTGGCCTCCTCTTGGCATGGAGGTCTGCCACCCTTCTAGCCTCCATTCACTCCTCTCAGCACTATTCATCATTGCCTCATCTTGGCGTGGTTTTGTTGCCCTGTTCGGTCTCCTCTCAATGCTGTTTTGTAGCCCCCTTCGGCCTTGTCTCGGCCTCATATTTCTAATTTTTGTACATTGTTGGCAAGTATCATTCATTTTTTCAGTGGCTAGATTTGTTTTTATTCCTTATTTGTTTAGCTTCGAATGCTCGAGGTCGGTTTCATCGGTGTCTTTCAACAGTGAAAAATAAACAGGTATGCCTTCTAATCAAAATTTAAATACAGGTTTGCTGAACTCTCAATCTATTTGTCAATTTAAATTATGAAAAATGATTTTTTTAGTTGGTGAGGGTTGTTGGAGGAGCTCTTCGGTAAGCCGAATAATTCAATTGGCCAACTTTTTAGAGATTAGGTCGGCCGCATAAGGTCGTGTTGGTTGACTGAACCGACAGGTAGTTATATGTAACTGTTTGTAAATCATATATATTAGGCTATTGAGCCAGATGAGAACTTTGTTCATTTCTGTGTTTGTATGGACCCTTATAATATAATATAATCTGTCATTCTACATCTATGTTCTTGTTTCTTGTCTCTGTTATGTTTGTATGCTTCAATGTGTATTATTGGTAACCCTTTACGATCCGTGAGATTACAACATTGGTTCCATTGTCGGTAGTACATATATGAGATGAATACAAGCAGATAATATCAGAACAGGAGATTAAGAACTAGTGGGAGCGTAAGATAGCAAATTATTTGCAGAATTACGTGCAAAGAAATAGATTAATGACTGCTCAGGTGAAGGAAATATTCTTCACTGAAACTGATGAGAAGTTCATAGAATCGGTACCCCATCTTTTGAAAAAACTTCTGGATGAAAAATCCGGAAGCGAATAAGGACCAACAACTTTTAGAGAAACTGATTCGAGGGGGAAGAACCAACCTGTCAGAGTGGTTTGAAAATATCACCTATGAATTCTGCGAGGAGAAAGATATAGAAAAAATAACTTCGATAGAGACCATTCAGAAGAAATTCTATTCAGAAGAAATGCTTCTTACCGATATTGTTGTTCAAATTCCTGATAGAAAAAGGAGTGGGTCATAATGTTGAACCTCGTCCATCACTACATGAACCGTCACCAAATTTTAAATGGGTGGAGAAACAAAGGAAGCGGGAGAAATTCATTGCCGAAAGGGCGTGGGAATATTTCCTAAGCAAGTAAACAGAACTATTCGAGATTTCTCAAATGTCGGGTAGGCCATGGGGGGGTAGTTGGTCATATTTCGAGGTAAAGTAAAGAGGATTCTAGTTGACTAAAAAAGAGATACCATCACCAGCGATGAAAAGTCAACCTAAAAAGGAAATTGAACGGACAGTGACACACAAAGGTATGGAATATTTACAGAGAATGGAGAGAGAGAAGAGGCTAAAAAGAAGGGAAGAAAGAAGAGAAAGGGATATAGCACTGCAAAGAGGAATGAGTACTAGGGTGACAGACAAAGAAAGAAATCTTCCAAAGTCGGGTCATGACCGATAGGAAGAAGGTATGGATGAAGAGGCATCACCCATGGAAGAAGACTTGTGGATAGAGTAGCTAGAAGCTCTCCAAATAGAAGTTCCCCAATAGATAAGACCTCTGTCTCCAACGAATCTGAGTACTAGGATACAAGCCATTGTCAAAGAAGAACTAAGACTAAGAGTTGGTGAGTTTGGTATATGGCGCCGACTAGACAAGGAAGTAAATGATGATAATCATCTAATGATCCATTGACCAAAGGAAGGAAAATGGGTCACGCTTTAGGCATACCCTTCCAACTGAAGTACCCACTTACTTTACCCGACACATGAAGGAGCACCCCCCTGCCAAAGACAACTTTGGAGAATATAGAATAGTTGGACCTGTAGACAAATAATTGCAATTGGACATTGATAGGAGAAGTTGACCCCAACTGACTGCTTGGCAGAGAAGAAATGACAAACAAAACAACTTACAGAAATGAAAAGTTCAGTCGATAATAGCTCTACACAAAGAGACAAGCAAAACATCCCACTACCCCCACCACTGCTACCTCCTGGAGAAGATAGCGACAGTGAATCCGACATGGGTCATGAATCAGCGCATATCCCTCTATACGAGGGTGACAAAGATCCTAGATGACATTGGTTTGTCTATGAGTCAACATGGGAGGCAAATCAGGTCACAACTGAAGATCGAAAAATGGCATAGTTCGCTGGTGCCTTAAGGAAAAGAGCATTAACATGGTACATGACCTTTACTGAGAGAACCACTCAAGCATATAAAGCGGAAATTAAAGTGCAATTTTTGTCGTTCTTTAAAACCACAGATGCAAAACATCTGGCAGCTAAAAAGTTGAAAACAACATCACAAAAGCCAGCAAAATCTGTCTGAGAGTACGAAAAACGTTGAAAAGACCTCCTCAGCTAACTGGATTATGTAATTGATGAACAAATATTAATTTAGTGGTTCCTTGGAGGTCTATCATAGAAAATTTGGTGGCACATAATCCTGGAGACGTTTAAAATGTACAAATATGCGCTTACTAAAGATCTACAAGTGGAAATGGATGAATATTTCCTAGCATATCCCACGGATACTATACTGGAAGAACAACTCAAAATCATCAAAAAATCATTGAAAGAGATGAACCTTAATAATCAGGATGTCTAGTGCACAAAATGCTCAACAGTTGGACACACAAAAGATAATTGTCGGCAAGACATCAGCCGACAAGACGTTCGATTTGTTCAGACAAAGTGCTTCTACGACATATGCCAAGAACATGGAGAACACACAACAAAGGATTTCTCGTATAACATGAAGAATGGTAAAACATCTTGGTGTGCAATATGTGAAGTTAAAAATCATGCCACGGTCGACTATCACCTAAACTTAAAAAATTGACAAAAATGCCAAGCAGTCTACCAGACAAACGTAGTTGCATAGAAAAACGATAACAATCAACGAAGCAATGCTCAAAACAAACAGAATAATCAAAGATACAAAGGCCATCGATATGAGCAGTTTTTTGACAACCGTCGTGGAGGATATGGAGGTTGAGGTCAATTCTCTGGGAATCGCGACAACCGACCACGTCGGCCCATCCAATGTTTCACATGATACAAAGAAGGTCATAGATATGCAGACTTCCCATACAAGGATAGAACCTATTTAAAATTTTGTACTAGCTATGGAGTTGGGGATCACTCATTATAGGATTTCTCTACTATGCTTGATAAAATTAATAAAAAGAAAAATGTTGATGTCTTATCGTGCATTCAAAAACATGATGTAATCAATACAAATAATCTGCATATAGTAACCCAACAAGGGACAACAATTGGGAGTGATAATCCATGCATAATAAAAATAAAATAAAAGAATGATTATCCTAACCCAATTAAACAAAAACAACTGTATAAATATGCAACGAATGTATTTAAATAATTTACTCAACAAGAAAAAGCCGATGATAGTCAACAAAGCACATTTAATGAATTCATATGTTTAGTACAAGATGATAAAGTGGTATCTCATTTCATTAACTTATTGTATAATATGAAACACAATAATACAAAAAAGTAAACAAAAAACATATGCAGTTTAAACCAGAAGGACAAAAGTGACGACGACCCACTTGTCGACCTAGAAATTGAAGGATACCATGTCCGATAAGTTGTACTTGACTTCGGCTCACAAGTAAACATTATGAATCGTGACACTTGGGAACAATTGGGTAGAACTTGACTATACAAGTAAGGAATATACCTGAAATTAGCTGACCAAGGTCTGATTGAACCTATCAGAGTTTGGAGAAATGTTGACATGACAATAAAAAGAATATCGACCAAAGTCGACCTTGAAATTATTGACCCTAAGGAAGGATCCAGTTCCTTCCTAGCCTTAGTAGGTCAACCTTGGGGAATAAAAATGAAAGCATCAATATCCTTATACAAGGAAAGGATAAAACTAAAAGGGAATGGACAAAAAGTCATAGTACCTATTCATCCATCCCAAGGAGAACCTTGGATAGAACCTATTGATGAATAAGTCGACATCCGACAATTATATCAAATACAAAACAATGAAGACTACACAAAACCTAATGTCTATGGTGAACTTCACTTAGGAAATCAAGATTTAGTACGATACAACTCGAATTTAAAATTATATGATTGGGAAGTCAAAAAATATGAAACACAAGCAAGAGGTTGCTGGACCATTCAAATAGTGCAGAAGAAACCAGACCAACAATGCTTCTTGGTGTCCATCATCAAAAATATTTGAAAAGAAAACCAGGGAATATCCTACCCTAAAACCAGCAAATGTAAGTATCAAACAAATCGCAAGATACAAAGAAAGATAATCACCAACTATGCATATAGAACAAGTATCCAAAAACATTGGTGAACATGGCTGACTACAAAGCTTAGTGGAAACCTTCACAAGACAAGCTACTAGATGGTGGGATACCCATCAACCAATATTGAATACATGGACAACAGCTTCGACTTACTTTAAAGAAAGATTCGGAGGAAAAATGTTAACCAATCAAGCCCAAATACCTATGTTCATCCAAGGGATGGATCCAGAATACCATATAAGAACATGTGAAAAATAATGGAAAAGACTTGGGTATAAGGATGAACGTACATGACCACACTTGTTTCCATTGACACTGTCTGACTTACCAAACAAATGGTACAAAATGGAAGAAGCTCAAGTTGAAACATTCCTATGGAATGAACTTAAGGAGAATTTGATCAAAGACTTCAACTTTATACCACAAGATGAAAAGTTAGTTGAAACTGCAAAACAAATCAAGGCATTTATAGAACCGACCAGGAATAAAAACCTAACACAAAATCATGACCGATCCACAATAAACTGTAATAACATACAAACCAAGACAACAGCACAGTTAAAAAGACTACAAATGGAAAATGAAAATATGGAAGGGAAAAGATTTCTATGGAAATCATACCATTCAGAAACAACAAAACCAATTCGCATAGTACTCAAAGTCGAGACAGCCGACAAAGAAGACACTGACTAAATGATTGCAGCAGACTTTCCTGCTACATTTTCACAGTTTAAATAAGGGAGCCGACCAATCAATGAAGCCAAAGCACCAAAATGGTTTGTTGTAGCTGATTTTACCACTCCAGGTGAATCACACTTGTATGGCCTTCCCCTGTCCCTCTGCAGACTCCTTAGACCCCTTGAACCATTTTTTGTCCTTTGATGTTTCCTTGACCATCCCTAAAAACATGTGAAAGTTCATATACGTGACTTTTAAACCCCTAATCACGTATATACTCGGGTTTGACCCCTAAAACCGTGTACATCGGGATGTGTGCATAATCCAAATCCTTTTGAAG
Organism: Pseudotsuga menziesii; assembly: GCA_001517045.1. NCBI lineage: Eukaryota > Viridiplantae > Streptophyta > Pinopsida > Pinales > Pinaceae > Pseudotsuga > Pseudotsuga menziesii. The sequence continues at coordinate 173,039 of LPNX010081147.1, forward strand.
TTTTCCTTGACATGAATCCAACTCACTTGACTCCTGGCCTTCCGTATGCCTTGAGATCACTCGGATTCGACCTTTCATTACCCCTTTGAAAAGCTATATAAGGAACTCTTTGGTACATTGAAGGCATAAGAGAGAATTGAGAGCAAAGAAACTATAGTCCATTGTTTCCAGAACTTATTCTTGAGTCTGCATCCCTTTGTCCCTTGGAGCACTTTGGTTTTCTTCCGAAGCTTTCCTTTTGCTTGTGAGCTTGCTATCGAGAGATGGAGGATTGAGGTGGTGGAGGCCCAAGTGGGGGAATTCAGTTTCTCTGATTCATAGACGTGACGATAGAGGTTGTATCCGTTGTAATCTCTGATTTTATATTAATAGAAATATCTTTTCCTGTCCAATAATGTATGTTTGAATGAATATTTCATCCATGGGAGATTTCAAATGCTTATACATTGTTGATTAAATATGCTAGAATAGATCTAAGACCAATATATATAGTATGCTTGTCTTGTTTACTTGTTGTTGAGGAAGTGATTTATCAATTCAAGCTGAAGTTGGAAATATCAATGGGGATCTACTTCAACTATCTGTAATAAGGTACGAGGTCTGATCCTTTAGTGTTAGATATTTAATTTCTATTGCATATTGGAAAGGATTGATTTCTGGAGTCAAGCTATCTGTTGTGGTACCCCAATCCATAGGAATTTCTCTCCGTAACAGAATTGGCGACTCCACTGGGGAGTTCCTAGTAGTTTTCCTAAAGGGGTTTTCTATCAACATTCAATGACTTTGAATCGCTCTTTTTCTCTAGTTTCTATGTCGAGTCTGGGGGCATGTTTGCCTGGTAGTGTCTGATTGGTGTGAAGTTTGTCTCAGCTTGTGTATTTGCCTTTATTTTTATGCACCTTTCTTCCTGTACACGAGTTTTGAACTCACAGTCACATATATATGCGGGTTTCACTATGATTTTCATGTACACACACAGGTTTACTGCGAACAGTTGCATATGCCCTTATTTTTTCCTTCTAGAGGAAGTTGGAGGGTTGATGGGTGAATTGTGATAATTGTTGAGTCTCCTTTGATACTACTAGAGTCTGTATACACCTCTATTTCTGACCAAAGACATTTTTTTTAGGGTAAATTTCTTTTTTAAGAATGTTCTTGTCATTGCATTTTCGATTTTTTGTTTTGGGATTAGTGCATTAGATTTCTTTTACCTTAGTGCTTTGCTTGAGTGCTGCTTGAGTGTGCTTGCAGAATCTAGGGTTTGTAGAATCATTCTTTTGCTTTTATATCTCATTTTTATTTCAAAAAATCCAAAAAAATTCCTTATCATCATGAATTTCATATTGCATTTAGCATTGTACTTGCACTAGATTTGTTTTGGAGTATTAGTCAGGATTTCATATAGGAAAGTTTGCATCTATCATTTGAAGAAAATTATGCATTTCACGTAGTAGCATACCCTATTTTTCATGGACACAATGCATTTGCATTGACTGTTAGGTGTGCATTTTACTTCATGTTGTGTCATAACACCATTAGTTGCATGGCCATATACCTCTTTTGAGTAATAAAGCCAATTAAAATCAACGCTTAAATTAAAATGAACTACACTATTTTATTTCATAGGGTTCACCAACAAGACTAGGTTTTAGGGTTTTGGAATAGTTCATTGTGAGTCAATTCTCCAAGACCACTAAAAAACAACATGTATGTGTCTGTCCAGGTGAGTGTGTGAAATTCCTTGGTATAACCAGTGTTTCTCAGGATCCTCCTCGCAAAAGGGAGTTAAGCATGAGGCAGTGTGAGCGATTATTGATTGGGATGACCCCTAGTCATAACTAAGTAGCATCAGAGATATTTCCAGGATTGTATTCGCATCTAGGGGCTCTTTCGAGAGTTTCAGGCTTTGCTACCCTGCTCATACGGTCAATCCCGCCTACGAATATCCACCTTAGCATTGATTATATTGAGGTGACCTTAGTGGCCTTACCTACGATATTGAGGGGGTACTTTGTAGGGGTTATTCTGCGGGTGTCTCGGCCAGGTTGGGGTTGGACAACACAGTTGCTTTACGCGTTGAAGCTGAGGGACACAATAATTGGTTATGTACCTCCGCTTGTTGTGTGTGGGAGTGTCAAGCCTCTCCTAGGCGAGACATACCTGCTTCATTTGGGAGCTCACTTATCCTACCCTTGATTGTTTGTGTTTGGATTTAGATTTTATTGGTGATTTCTCTATGCACGATAGCTTGCCTAGGGTTTGCATAGATAGAGAGTCTTTTATATTTTGAGTCATTTTGGATTCGGGTGTGGCTCCTCGTCATTCTCGTCATTTAGCAGGACTTCCGCCTTCTACATCTCCTCCTCCTTTAGGAGAGAGAAATAGAAAATCCAGGTGGACTACCTCGCACATTGATTCACACACCATGGGAGACCAAGTTGAAGGTATTCTTGAACCACCTTCTCCCATTCATGTGGAAGATGGGGAGTTTACTCCTAACTATAATCCTTCACTCGACTTGACTGAGTTAGGTCCTGTGATTTCTGAGATAGGTACTTTTAATGATAGACTTACTTACTCTAGGGTTGATTCCCCATTGACGCATCACCGGTATGGAATGCCAGAGGATGAAGAGACTCGTTTTGAACTCATGAGCACCAGTTATGGTAGTTATGGTATGTCTGGATTTTCCACACATGATTTGGCATTTCATGTCAAATCTGAGTTTGATCCTAGCACTATGCCTGGGGGCACTCTCATTCCTTACCATGTAGAGAGGTTTGGGAGCACAAGTCACATTGCACCTTCCATCCTGGTGGTGGAAGCTACATCACATATTCCTCGTAGGTCTAGGGTTAGTGATCCTATTAGGATACCATATCTGAGACGAGTGACTATAGGGAATAACACATACATAATTACTTAGGTCCCTTCGTCCTCTGTCCCTAGTTCTTCGAATGTTTACCCTCCACCTCATTCACGTGGTCCTTCAAACCAAAACGTTGCTACGAGTCCTATCCATACTGCAGTTACTAGACCAGTTGTGTCTCAAGTTCACGTACTTCCCGTTGCTTCGGGAGGTTATGTTCATACTTCTAGAGGTCATGTTACTACTTTTGAAGCATATATTCCTACTTCCAGAACGTATATTCCTACTTCCGGAGCGTATATTCCTACTTACAGAGTGTCTCATGGGACATTGCATGCAATGACTTGTGGATCTTATTATGGGATGCAGTATGGACAGGGTTCTTCACCTTATGGGGGAGGGTACCAACAACCTGATTACTCTCCAAATTATGGCTTTGTAGCTCCGAATAGTCAAGGTACACCACACTATGGTGCTTCCATGCCACCCTATATGGGTCAAACGGGAGGAGGGCACTATGGCCAAGGCCATGGTGGTAATAAGACCTATGTGAATCATAACTATTAGGGAGCAGTCCATTGACCTCATCATCCTAGGCTCCCTTTCCTCGCAATGCTAAATCTTCCTGACTTGTCGATATTGACGAACGATCCTATAGCTCATGACCCAACTTGGCTGGCTATCCCTACTAAGATTCCCTAGGACATACCCAAATTCGAGGGCAAACCGGGAGAGGATCTGAGCGAACACGTTACTACCTTTCACCTATGGTTCTCTTCGAATTCCTTACATTAGGAATCAATCCGCTTGAGACTATTTCAATGCACCCTTACAGGGCCTACCGCAAAATGGTATATAGAGCTACCTAGGGTAGCATTCGCTTTGTTCGATGACCTAGCGATGAAATTTCTTAAACACTTCTAGCTACCAGTGTGTTATGACGTTGGTATTGAAATCTTGTCAACATTTCGGTAGGATAAAGCCACACATATCTCGGATCATATCCAAGAGTGGCGTAGACGGAAGAGGTTGATTAAAGCCTTTATACCATCGGAATTCCTCCTCAAATGGTTACTTAATTTGTTATTGCTGTATATAGCGAAGGATGTTTCTACATTCGAAGTGCAAAATGAGGAACAAGCCATTTTTAGCGCACAGGAACTGGATTAGATTTATGCTCAGTCCGGTTTGTTATATGAGATCATTCCCAATGCCCCGCATTCTAGTTTTGACCCCAAAGTTAAATCTGGACCACATGCCGATGGCATTGTTGGTTGTGCGAGTGCTAAACCTATGGATTCGGTTGCAAAACAAGTTAGTCAATTGTCAATCAACCAATTTGCTCTGGGAGAAGCCATGGCTTCGTCTCAAACCACCCAAATGGCTAGTGTGCTTTCAGTACAATCGTCGGACCAGAAGGGTAACCAGCAGCCCAGACGGAATAAAAAGAAGGGTAAGAAGAATTGTAAGGGTGGGAATAGGAACGAAAATGATAATAATAATTGCAAGAACGCCCATGATGTTGGGGGGGACAAGTAAGCTAAACGTAAGGTTAACTTTCCTTGCAAGTTGTGTAAGGATGATCACCTCACTTACTTGTGCCCTCGTTTTGATGAAGCCTCGAGATTCTTGGCACAGGGCCCAGCTGTGCTGACTAAAGCTTTACCTCACAATCAAAATATGAACTTGAGGACCCATGATCAGTCTGGTGGTGATCAAGATCCACTGGAGAGTAGTGGTCGTGGTTGCATTAACATGGTTCATGCTATGAAAGTTGTGACCCATGCAAAGGACTATGGTTCGTCACAACCCAACCCAAGAAAGGAGCCTGATCCACCAGGGACTCCTTTGCGTATTGAAAAACCTGTGGATAAACCTGAAGCTACACCTCGCATTCCTAAGGGATTCCTTAAGCGTTCGAGGCACAATCCTAATGCCCAAGCTGCCCAGAACTATTCAGTTGTCAAGGATTTGGGCCATACTCCTTGTGCGATGTCTGCACTGGAAGTGCTTCAGAGTTGTCCTTCACAAAGGAAGGATTTTCTTTCTTCCCTTGGTGTGAATGATGATAATTCTTCCTCCGTGATTAAATTTGAAACCGCAGGAATTCAGCCTCGCTTGCCTTACTATGTGTCTCTTTTGATTCACGTAGAATTTCTTAACATGATCGTCAAGCGCACTGTGATTGATGAAGTAGCTGTTGCTTCTGTGATGTCTTTATCATGTTGGAAGGGTTTAGGTTCCCCTGAGTTGTCTAAGTCTGCGACCATGTTAACAATGTTTGATGGGAGATCATTTAGGCCGTAAGGGATCCTTCCTTCCCTTAAGGTTCGTTTGGGAGGGAAGACCATTGCGATAGAGGTTTAGGTGGTTGATGCGCCCCTTGAATACAATCTCTTTGTTGGGTAGGAATTGGATGTAAAGTATTCAAGCCATAGCTTCTTCCCTATTTCGCATTGTGTGCTTTCTATTTAACGAGAATATAGTTATGATTGATCAAATGTCATTCAAGAATCCGTCGGTTACCGCATCTTCAGGAGCTTCGATCCCGATCGTCAAGCACTCTCAGCTAGCAATTGGGAGTGTGGGTGTGGGCATGTATCCATCCCTCATGGGAAGTTTTAGTTGTCCTGCATCGATCCTTATGATAGGGTCTAGTTCCGGTGAGGCTTCGACATGTATGAGATCGGTTTCTTTTTGCATGAGTCATATGGAAGATCCTTGGATTCTTCCTACACCGAGTACTTTGAGTGAGCCCATCGTGATGGACGTGCCATTGCCTGCAACTATGGTAGCTTATCAAGCTAATCTTGAGTGTGTTGTAGAGCCTAGTCCTTCCTCTTCATGGATGGAGGAGGAGGACTCGTATGTGCTACCTGCATGGGTAGTACAGTCTTCTCACGCACATGACTGCCTTGATAGTGTTTTTCCTTCAGATGAAGTGATTATTGAGTCCATGTCGGGAGTTGAGCCACCATAGATCTTACTTTCTTCCTGAGCTTGACCACTTGGAGCGTGAGGAATTTAGGGAGGTTCTTAGTGAGAGAATTGGTAGTCCCATGGTTCCATTAAGCTCTCCTGGTCCGATGGCTGATGGGAACATGGAAAATATATCTCCAATGATTCCTATCAATATCTCTCGCGATCCTGGAAAGATAGAGAATGTCTATATTGGGGCAGAATGTTCCCATGCTGAGATTCAAGAATACACCGAGCTGTTTAAAGAATTATGTGATATCTTTTCTTGGTCTTACGATGAAATGCCAGGTATCGACCCTCGTATTTTCGAACAAAATATTAAGACTTATCCCAATGCTAAGCCTGTTTGGCAACGCTTGTGTGCAGTGAATCCTAAGAAAGCACCCGCGATTAAGGCAGAGATAGAGAAACTGTTGAAAGCCGGTTTTATCTATCCCATTCCCTTGATGAGGTGGGTCTCAAACCCTGTTTCGGTTGATAATAAGCAGGGAGTGATCCACATATGTACTAATTTTCGCGATTTGAATCGTGCCTATCCTAAGGACAATTTCCCCACACCATTTATTGATCAGATTTTGGATGAGTGTGTGGGTAGCGAGGTTTTTTCCTTCATGGATGGCTTTTCTGGATATAATCAAATACAAATTAAACCTGAGGACCAACATAAGACTGCATTTATTTTTCCATGGAGAACTTTTGCATATTGAAAAATGCCTTTTGGCCTTAAGAACACTGGAGCTACTTTTCAGCAGGCAATGACCTTGATTTTCCATGATCTCAAGTCGATTATTGAAGTATTTTTGGATGAACTTGCTACTCATTCTCATATGAGAATGCATCATTCCTATCATTTGAGATTGGTATTCGAAAGGTGCCGCCATTATTTGGTTAGTTTAAATCCTTACAAGTGCATCTTTTGTGTGAATTCAGGTCGCTTATTAGGATTCATCGTTTCTAAAGAGGGTAGACCTTCCAGATTGGTGGCATCTCTTATATGCTACCTCCTTGATCATGCCAGTGTTCATGAGATTTCAGCTCTCATGACTTGATTCCAGTATATGTCAGATGTTTCCAGCTATTATGGAGATCTTTATCCATTGTATATTTTCAGCCATTATGGAGATCATGATCCTTTGTATATCTTCATCATGGAGATTTTGATCTATGTATATTGTATGTGGCGATGACCACTTATCTGATATCTTGTATCATGCCTATTCATGGCCATTGTACTCTTATGTATCCGGGACTGCTATATGTATTTGTAGTATGTGTAGAGTTGTATCATTATACTATGTTGATTGGGTGGCTAGTCTTCCATTTGGATCCTTCATCACTCCACTTCTGGGATGGAATTATAATGTATTTCAGCCATCGTATGACCCCTCTAACCTCACACATTAGGGGGCATATGTTATAGCTGATTTTACCACTCCAGGTGAATCACACTTGAATGGCCTTCCCCTGTCCTTCTGCAGACTCCTTAGACCCCTTGGACCATTTTTTGTCCTTTGATGTTTCCTTGACCATCCCTAAAAACATGTGAAAGTTCATATACGTGACTTTTAAACCCCTAATCGCGTATATACGCGGGTTTGACCCCTAAAACTGACTACATTGGGATGTGTGCATAATCCAAATCCGTTTGGAGTTTTCCTTGACATGGATCTGACTCACTTGACTCCTGGCCTTCCGTATGCCTTGAGATTGCTTGGATTTGACCTTTCATTACCCCTTTGAAAAGCTATATAAGGAACTCTTTGGTACATTGAAGGCATAAGAGAGAACTGAGAGCAAAGAAACTATAGTCCATTCTTGCTGGAACTTATGCTTGAGTCTACATCCCTTTGTCCCTTGAAGCACTTTGGTTTTCTTCCCAAGCTTGCCTTTTGCTTGTGAGCTTGCTATCAAGAGATGGAGGATTGAGGTCGTGGAGGCCCAAGTGGGGGATTCAGTTTCTACGATTCGCAAACGTGCCAACAGAGGTTGTATCCATTGTAATATTTGATTTTATATTAATAGAAATATCTTTTCCTGTCCAATAATGTATGTTTGAATGAATATTTTATCCATGGGAGATTTCAAATGCTTATACATTGTTGATTATATATGCTAGAATAGATTTAACACCAATATATATAGTATTCTTGTCTTGTTTACTTGTTGTTGAGGAAGTGATTTATCAATTCAAGCTGAAGTTGGAAAGCTCAACGGGGATCTACTTCAACCATCCGGAATAAGGTATGAGGTCTAATCCTTTAGTGTTAGATATTTAATTTCTATTGCATATTGGAAAGGATTGATTTATGGAGTCAAGATGTCTATTGTGGTACACCAAGCCATAGGAATTTCTCTTCATAACATGGTTATATGCTAAAGTGAACACTAAAGAATTTGACATCTCAAATGATGGTCGACCAAAAATGGCAAAAACTGGAGAGTACTGGAGTGAATAACAAACAACAGAAATAGTAAACTTACTAAAAGAATTCCAGTATGTATTTTCTAGAGACTACAAATCTCCAGTATGTATTCCAGTAGGTCTAATCCATGAAATGGGTGAAATGAAGAACGCCATTAAACCTGATGTCTGACTTGTAAAGAAGAGACCATATAAATTAGCTCATAAATACAAAGAGATAGTCAAGAAAGAGATTGATAATATGCTTGCAGCATGAATTATCTACCCTATTGACCAATCAGAATGGGCAAGTCCAATGGTTGTTCAACCAAAGAAACACGATCCAACCAAGCTAACGATTTGTGTCAACTTCAGAGACTTAAATAAAGTTACATTAACAGACCCATTTCCAACACCTTATGCAAATGAAATCTTAAATGAGGTCGCGGAACATGACTGCTACTCATTTCCAGATGGATTCTCAGGTTATAACCAAGTACCAATAGCCAAAGAAGACTAGAAAAAGACAACATTCGTATTTGAATGTGGCTCATTTGCTTACAGAGTTATGCCTTTTGGACTAAAAAATGCACCTGTAGTATTTTCGAGAATTGTGGTCAAAACATTTCAAGAATATATTTAGAAAACAATTGTAGTGTATTTCGATGATTGGACAATATACTCTATGCTGAAATATCACTGCAAATGGCTAAGGCTCATGTTGGAACGATGCCGACAAATCCAACTATCTTTGAACATAAGGAAATGCATATTTCTAACCCCTATAGGGATACTATTATGACGCATTGTCTACAAAGAAGGCATTAAGGTCTACTTTGCAAAAATAAAAATTATCCTCAACTTAAAACCACCGGTGAACCCAAAACAAGTCAAGGTACTACTTGGTCATACAAAATATTACAGAAAATTCATAAGGTATTATTCAGATATGACCTATCCATTGGAATAAATATTAAGAGAATATTAGGAGTTTGATTGGACAAAAGAATGCAACATATCATTTGAAACACTAAAAGGAAAGCTAGTCAAAGCACCCATTCTAAGGTTCCCGAAATGGTCGACCAAATTCCATGTACACATCGACGCATCAGGCCTAGAAATAGGAGCAATATTAACTCAACCAGGGGACGATGGAATGGACTACCCCATATTTTACAGCAACAAAAAACTAAATAAATCAGAAAGAAAATATTCGACAACAGAGAGAGAAGCCTTACGAATGCTTTTTGCACTACATAAGTATCGACATTACCTACTATCCAACCCTTTCATTTTTATACTGACCACCAAGCATTAAATATATTGTAAATAAACCCTTACACCATGGAAGAATTTGTCGATGGATACTTCTATTCCAATAATTTGAAATTGAAGTCATTGTGAGACCAAGAAAATTAAATGTCAGACCCGACCACTTATCATGAATCGACGCAGGAGAGGAACTGACAGTAGTCAAAGACAACCTGCCGGACGCACATTTATTTTGAATAGAAGCAGTCCCAACAGAAATAGAGGAAATAACTCAATTCTTAGAAAATGGACAAGCACCAGAGGGCATGAGCACGAAAAAGAAACAAATCTTAGCCATGAAAGTTGCACTGTATAGTCTCATAAATGGATTTGTATATAAAATGGACCTGGACAACATCCTTAGAATATGCATATTAGAACATGAAAGAAATAATATCATGTATGAAGCACACTATGGACTGACGGGAGGACATTTTCAAGTAGACACAACTACCAATACAATCCAATAGTTAGGGCTATGGTGGTCGACACTATACAAATACTAAAAAACATTTGTAAGCCAATGCGACAGATGTCAATGATTGGGTCGACCTCTGCCAAGTACAGAAATGCCCTTGATATTAGTAAACCCAAGTTTGACATTTGAAATTTGGACCATTCACTTTGTAGGGCCATTCCCCATACCAGCAAAAAGAAAAGATGCAAGGTACATAATAACTACAGTAGAATATGTAACCAAGTGGGCAGAAGTAGAACAAGTCGACACATGTTCCAATGAGATAGCTGCTAAATTTATCTATGAAAATATAATTACCAGATTTGGATTCCCAATAACCCTAATCAGCGACCAAGGTTCACACTTTATTAATAAAACCATCAAAGCACTAACAGACTAGTTCAAAATTGACCACTAACACAGTACAACTTATCACCCCCAGTCGAATGGAGCAATCAAGGCATTTAAAAAAATGTTAACAAAAGTCCTAACTAAAATCTATAACACCGACAAGGATGATTGAGACAAAAAGATACCTGTAGTATTATGGGCTTATAGAACAACATACAAGCGTTCAACTGACCAAACACCATTTCGATTAGTCTATGGACAAGAAGCAGTTGTTCCACTACATTTTTTACAACAAACACCTATCATACCAGATATTTTACATGTCGATGTTGAACAAGCCAAGAAGGACTGACTGATGCAGTTAAGCAAGCTATAAGAACACCTACTGATTGCTCTACAACACCAAGAAATACAAAAACAACAACAGATTGCTTGGCATGATTGCAATATCAAAAACAAGAATCTGTCGGTAGTGGGTCTCTCCTTACTATACAACAGTTGAGTAAAAGGAAAACCCAAAAGGTTACATAAAAAATAGATGGGACCCTTTGTTGTCAAAGAGATTTATGCCAATGGATCAGTTCGACTAAGGACGTTACAAGGCATAGTATTTTAGAAACTTGTTAATGGCACCCGACTAAAATGGTAAAAAAATTAAAACAAGTTCAAAAAAAAAAAATATAACGACCATAACTGTCAAAAAAAAAAACTATAAAAATATAAAAAGATTAAAAATAACACAACAAAACCAACACCCATAACCTAGAATGATAGGAAACCAACGCTTCGATAGCCTACATCAAACCCATAAACATACCACCATCGACCGCTCACATGATCGACATCGACCAATGACCTCGAAGGTCAAATCACGCCTTCATGACTACGGTCAGAAGGAGCACCAAAATCAAATCACCATTAACACAAAACCTAGAGAATGCACTGGAACATCACTTCCACCATTAATACACCAATCTATAGAAACGTCAAACACACAACCTATAAATATCGGACTAGGAAAGGATTATTTACATTATTTCAAATAGATAGAGAAATTCAGCAATCAGAATGTTGAGAACCGAGAAACTATAAGAAAAGTATACCAAGAAACCGAGAAGATGACACCAAAACAATCCAGAGCCATAGTTGTAAAGACAAAAGAACTGCAATTTGTTGAAACCCCATTGATGAGAAGTTTAAGAAACATAAAAAACGCCAAGGTACAGGAAACCTCATGGGTTAAAACGTGGGCCGAAATCAACAAATGGGCTTATGTCGACAAGAAATTGACATAAGCAGCACATAAGATAAATCACGGCTCCATTATGAACTACATGAGCACACTATTCATGGCGAGTTTTGGAGGAACCAAGGAAACAATAGTAAAATTTATTATTAGCCGGTACCACAATGGGAAATTTTACTTCGACAGACTAGTCGAAATCTCTGGAGAAGTCATACACAAACTGACTGGTCTCTCCAACTAAGGTGACCCGGTCCCTGTTGGAATAAAAGAAGGACTAGTAGAATAGTTAACTTGAATGCCCTTTGGGAATAATTCAAAAGGATAATGATTAGCCAGATACAAGCTCAGACACCACAAATCGTGGCCAAAATCATAACAACAGGGCTCACACCTACAGGTCGATAGAGCGACCTGAAACTAGATATGCTAGAGGCAGTAGACACAATAGCCGAAATAGGAAAAATATATAGATGGGCTCAGTATGTCTCTGACATGTTCAAAACCATCTATGAGAAATTCCAGGAGTCGGGCAGGATTGTAATATTCCCATCTCTAATAATTTGGATAATGATGTACCACTTATGCCTAGTCAGGGACAAGCAGTTCCGAGAACCAACAAAATTCCATATGTGGAGGTTCAAGCCATTTGCACAGACTGGAACATTGAAAGAACTGGAAAATAGAAAAGTACTATTGGAAAAGTGGCTCCAACAGCTGAAAGTTCAAACGACCATATGGAGCGTGCCTCAAAATATCCAACGAAGTCTGCCGAAAATTGCACACATCCAACTGGAGTTTGACCACACTATAGTTTGGTATATGCAGGGTGAAAAAGAAAAAGCAAAACCTCTCAACTATTAACCAATAGTCGAAGAGATTTTTCATGAACTAGCTTGAAAATCCGGCACAAAGCTGTCGGTACCAACAAAATCCAAGGAAGGCAACCTAGCAATCGAAGAACCACTGACAAACCAGGATAACGAAGAAGGCTATGAAATTCGACTACACATCAGCACCTTTATGTCGAAAGAAACACCAGCAAAAGACACCAATAGATTGCAAATAACAATCATACCACCACCGCCCCAAAGGGGAAGTGTACAGACATAGCAGCAGGTAACCAAACTAGCTAAATAAAGTATCAACCTAGTTCAACAGCCAGAGGGAGGGGAATAAATAGAAGAAGATATTGAGCCCGACAATTCTGAGTATGCCATAACCAAAGATACAATTAAAAAACTAGCAAAATAAATAGTAGTCATAAGAAAAAAGGAAACGGAAACAAAATGGAAGGGGAAGCACAAGATGATCCTTTCAGAATCATAAATGAAGAAGAACTAGCAGCTACTGCCATCGACATCATAGAAGACGTTGTACCAAACAAAGTTTCGGTCAAGACATAGTTCAAATGCTTTGTCATGTCGGGAGCACAGTAGGGTCAACCGAAAAAGGTAAAAAGTACAAACACCTCAATGGCTGAAAATATTATCGATTTAGTGTCTACACCTCCACCCCCATCTCCAACCCAGATCACATTAGAAGAAATTCCACAACACCCCTCCATAAGCCCAGTCGACATATGCAAAAATGCTATGCCAGAAACCCTAAAGGAGAGGTTTTACCAAGACAGAGATTTCTAGGCATACATTGAAAAATTTCCTGAACTACTCACCTCTATCCAGAAGATCACCACCAAGTGTCCTCTGATCGAAGCTAGTGGATCAAGACAACTCATTCCCCCACAACCTAGACAAATGCCCTAGAAGCCTAGGTCTGCGGGAATTATAAAATCAACATTTGTGAGGAACCCTGACAAGACAGCTCAAGTTGTCACAAGTCAAACCTCATCCTTTATCCCAGCTGACATCCCACACCCTCCATTAGCCAATGAACCAGCAAGGGATGTGGAAGAAGAGAACCTGGAAAAAATCAACCTGTTAATCGACAACCTATTCTTTGACATACCAGAGGATTCACCACCACAAATCGAGGACCCGACACCTGACCACATCCCTACCACACCAATTAGGCCCGACCATTCACCATAACCACCACCAATTCCAATCCAGAATCTACACCTGCACCATCTGCGCCTGAACCATTTTTGCATGAACCATCTACACCTGAAATGTATATATCTGAACCTTCTACACAAAATCCCCTAGATACACACCTAGCTGCAGAGCTCATCCAAGAGACCCAACCAAAAGTTCCACTGACCATTGCAGACCAGCAACCAAACAATCCACTATCGAAAAATCAACCATAAGAAGGTCTAACCCTTGCAAATGCACAAGCACAGCAACAAGTAGAACAACATAAACATAAGAGGAAGAGAGACAGAAATAAGAAGTACCACCAAAAAGAATCTCAATCGGCAATGGTCCACATTAGCCAACTTGGGTCGACCACTGCAGTCGACGCAACAAAGCTAAAGGACATAGAGTTGGGACAACTCTTAGAAACTCTCTCCATCAAAGTAAAAACAAGAAGCCAGACCAGATGCAAGGAGCTCGATGACACTGAGAAGGAACAAGTCGAATTCCTGTTAAAATGTAGAAACCTAGCACAATCTGTAATACCAGGACCGATGGAAGTCGACACAAACAAGCCGCTTAAAAAGGCATATCAACAGTTTGAGAGTGTGGTGTTGACCCTACAAGCATAGATGCAAAATGAAAAAGAAGAACAAAAAGAAGAAACATCTAGATTACCGATGCAACAGTACACAACCTTCTCAGAGGCGTACAAAGTACTACAATACCACATGGAAGAGTATATCATAACATAAGGGGTACTATGAGACTGGCCTACTTATTACGGGCAAGTATTTTAGTAGACCCGATAGACTCGATGACAAATTCAAGCATTATAAAAGAGAAAGAGCATTGAGGAAGCATTGAGAAGCACAATACAAGATCAAATAGTGCTGGAGATAGCCAAACTGCAGAGACTCGAGAGACAAGAACACTAGTGAGTGCAACAGGAACTCCCGAGCTTGGAGAAATTAGACACCATCTGCCCACAGATGAAAAGGCTTCTAGAGACAGTAGAAGAAAAATACTAGTTCATGGGACCCGACATGGAAAGAATAGAAGACCTTTCCATTTAGGAGATGATGTCGACGTTATCAAGTATTACAACACTGACCATCGACATCCAGAAAGTACTTCAAAGTTGGACAGAATACCAACATCAACTGGTCGTTACAGCAGAAGCAATTGTTGAAGTATGTATACAAAAACGACCAACCATCCGACTTCATATCCCATAAAAGACAAATAATAAAATAACTACCTTAGACAGTAAAAGAGTTTTGAGTACCTCTCCTAGTTCTTCAGGATGAAGAAAGATTTTGTTCCTACGGGAGATGTTGGAGGAGCTAATCGGTAAGCCGACTAAGTCGATTGGCCGACTAATTAGAGATTAGGTAGGCCACATAAGGTCGTGTCAGTTGACTGAACCAACAAGTAGTTATATGTAATTGTTTGTAAATCATATATATTAGGATGTTCAGCCAAATGAGAACTTGGTTTAGTTCTGTGTTTGTATGGACCCTTATAATATAATATAATCTGTTATTCTACATCTAAGTTCCTGTTTCTTGTCTCTGTTATGTCTGTATGCTACAATGTGTATTATTGGTAACCCTCTGTGATCCATGAGATTAAAACAAGGGTTTAATTCTATCCATGTGGACAAAGTTCATACACTCTGTCCATGTGGACAAAGTTCATGAACTCTATCCACATGGACAGAGTGCATGAACTCTGTCCGTGTGGATAGAAAGAAACCAAGTAGGTTACTTGGAGTTTTTAGAACTTACCTGAAAGTGGAACGTAGTGCTTTCGACCATGCACACTCAGATTATTATAACAATCTTATTTTTAGTCTTTGATTTCCCATTTAAACTGTACTATACATTTTCAAGTCTACCATATAGATCCTAAAGTTATAAAATAAAACAAGCTAATATAATGTTGTTTATACGGGTTCATTCATTATATATTGAAATGAGGTTATGAAGACCCTAATCCCTCACTCTAAAATAGATAGAAATCTAGGAATTCATAGAAACTATATATGATAATGACACACAACACCAAATAAAAATAGGCCTTCTTTATAGAAATATATAGTTTTTATCCTTTGAGAGCATAAGCAACTAACAAAACTAGGATTCAGATTGTATAGTTTTGTAACTCGAGCAAAGAAACATGAACTATAAAAAATTAAAACAACTAGCAACCTCTAATAGCTTTAGCGAATAATCTTTCCTGGTTGGTTGTGTCCTTTCTTGTTAAAAATAAAGAGAAGAATAAACAAGATTACCTTATACTTCGTCTAATACTTGCTCATTTATACTCCCATATATACATTTAACTTGCCCTGGGACAATTGATAAAGAGAGAATTAACAGTCCAAGTTCGTAGGGATCATTCTGAAGGCTATAGCCCCCCAGTTAATAATATTATCTAGCGTAATAAAATAGTTTCCAAAATTAGTGTTCATGTAATCTGTCCACATGGACAATGGGAAAATGTTTCAAAGTTTCTGGTTTGATTTATTTTGACTTGAAAAAAATCTTTGTATGTCTAATCTATGGAAAGAGTCCATGAACTCTGTCCATATGTCAATTTGCATAAATAATTTATGTGTATGTTTATTTATATGTTTACTTTCGATTGTTTCAATGGGATTTAGAGGAAGGGAATTTGTTAAAAATGAATATTTTTTTTGAAGTCAATCGTCACAAGTTTTCGGGGTTATAATTATCAAACTAGTTTATTTAGTCAAACTTATTACCTTTCTTCTTTGCATTGATTTAGCCACATTCAATTAACTAACTCTAAAATAGCTAATAATTGTTGGCTAATAACAGTGACGATTCGTGGTATTATTTTTCATTAGGTTGCAACATGGAAAACTTGTGAAACATAATACCATGAATCGTCATCATTGCTTAGTTGAACACTTGTTATCTTTCGTGAGATATAGTTCACGTGGACAGTTTTGTTTGATGATGATAAGTACAGGTATGTAGAAAAAATTTAATATTTTGAAAAAATAATTATTGTAAGTGGTTTACTTCATTCAATCACTTAATGAAAATATATTGTATAGTTCAAGCTATCATGGTGTTTAGAGCCTTTTTCTTCTGTGTTCATGGAAAAATAGTTTTTTTTAAAGTAAAAAGGTACCAGTTTCAAATCGAGAACAATTTTTTATGATTCTATGGAACAATGAAAATATTTTTAGATATAATTTATGTTTAAATTATTAAAATATCAAATAAGTTATTAATTTAGGATTTAAATTAAGATTTAACATGTTCATGAATTGAGACCTTGGCATAAAGAAATGTAACCTTCACTTAATATTTGACCATATTGGTTCCATTCATTTAAAACATCAAAAACACTTAAAGATTGTCCTACATTAATTCCTCAAACATCCAACAATAAATTAGCTATATTCATTTTTGGAACTATTAGATAATATTAGTTATATCTAGGTCCTTATTAGAAACTTAGTTTTTTAGTAGCGAGGTCTTTGCTTTTGTGGAATTAACATGTAGAATTTGAATATGCTATAAGTTGATATTTGTGTAAACTTGTAGATATCATATCAAATGGAAAGAAAGCAGTCTTCGAGACAAAAGCGTAGGAGGTCATCACATTCTTCGAGATTTAGTGCATCAAATGATAATTGAAGGTTGTCGACTTCACCTCAGGATTCAAGATTATTGTACAGTTCACATTCATCCGATCATTGACGAGGTGATAGTGGTAGAGATGATTCCCCCTTATCCTCTGTGGATGAACGTCTATCTCGACCTTCTGTCGGTATGAACATCAATATTTTAGTACATGTATAAATTGTATTTTTGTGTGTACACAAAGTTTGTAGGTGTTTACACATAACTTTATTTGTATTTGAAGCAGAGCATGGTGCAGAAGTGACACATAATTTTATAGAGAGGGGGGGATATTGAGTATGGAAGACAAGCGTGGATGTAGAGAAAGGTTCGCAAGAGGGTCATCATCCTACACAAGGTGACAAAGGTCGAGATAAGATGCAATAAGTTCAACTAATTGAGGGTTGTACACCCATTATGACTTATCCATCTGATTTACTGGAGGAGCTTCCATGGGAAAGTGGTCTTCAACAAACGACCCTTGAAAGTTGTAGAGCTCACTATGACAAGCTGCAACACGATCTTTCTAGTTTGGATCTCGCTCCAGAGAACAAACAAAGTATAGAGATGGTTTTGCAATCATTACAAAAATTCATTGAGCTATATGAGGATCTTGGACCCACAATAGATGGTCTTGTTGACTTGATACAGAGAAGAAAGGCCCAGGTGATGGGTCCAAACAAGTGGGTTGTTGTGAAGGAGAGAGTGACTAGAGAACATGCCGGCTCAATGTTTAACTTCAAAGAGGGACTAAAACATAAAGCATTGAAAGAACAATATTTTAAGCACCATGAAGTTGCAAATCATTTATATGATCCATTGCTTGCATCCTATGGTCGGTTTCCATGGAACGATGAGGTTTCTAAATATTTTGCTAAATTTTTTATGTTGAATTTTTTTTAAATATGAAGCTGGACTATACTGATATTCATTCTTAGTTTTATGGAGTTAGAAAGGGGATGACATGCAATCAAAAAGGTGCTCTTAGAGATCCCACTACTCTTCGACCTCCACCTCAAATATATCATCCACCTAGTCTTGTGACTTACAAATTCGAGATGGAGCCCACATCACAAGTTGGGGCAGCTACAAGGCATAATGTTGCCAAAGGTTTAACTTCGGCATTTGTAGGAGTTGATGTTGGATTGAGTCAAGAGAGGGCTCGATCTACTATTTGGAAGAAAAAAAAATTACAAAACAAATGATTAGTTAGATCGTATGGGCATTGAAGATCTAAAGGATTATGCCAAGGTTTGCCATGATATAAATTCAGATGTCTTATCTAATGATACGTCAGTTATAGGAGAGGTTTGTGTACTTTCAATCTATTTACTTTTATTTATTTATTTTGAATTGAAATTTTTGTTAAATTATATCCATGTATTATATTATGCTTTTTTGATGTATAGTAATAAATACATTACGCAAATGTTTATTGGTTGCAGTTTACTCGAATGTTGAATGAACATAATTTTCGAGTCTCCACTAGTGAAAATGTTGCAAATGTAGAAGAGCATTTTTGAGAGGTAGATTTATTACTTACATATTTATATTTATGTTTGAAAGATATTTTATCTTTTTTTTTTAAATTTAACTATGTATATTATTGTTAATTTAACTTATCCATGCATGTTTCTTTAGAATCGAACTTTTTAGATGATTTTCCATCTATTGTGAGCGAACAATTTTATTTTTTTGTTTCGGTTTTAAATTAATTGTTTAAGCTTACTTTTTTTTGTTTGCACTATGACTTATTTATTAACAAATTTAAATTTTAAGGGAAGAGAACATATTGAAATTGGTGGTGAAGATATAGGTTCTCTGATGGATGTGGATATTGGCATCGAGGTAATTTTGTTCATAATTGAACTGGTCTTTGATATATAAGTTTAAATATTTTAAATATTTTTTTACAATCGTAAATTGCTTTTATATATGTTGCAGCTCAGGTCTTTTGGATATTTTCGAAGAAAAGAGAAGACTCCACTGGAGGATATTGGTGGAATTGTAGGTTTAATATTTTAATTTTTTGAATTTAGTTTAAAATAGTTTAAATAATTGTAAGATTCATAAATTGCTTTTATACATGTTTCATCTTGGGTCCCTTCCATCTTTTAGTGGCAAAGGGAAGACTCCAATTGATGATAGAGAATTTGAGGTAATTTTGTTAATAATTGAATTGTTCTTCGATATTAGTTTAATATTTCAATGTTTTCATTTTATTTTAAAATTGTTTAAATAATTTTTGATAATCATAATTTATTTTTATACATGTTGCAGGCTGGTTCGATTCCAAGGGAAGATCCTAGTGGAGGATAGTTGTGGACTTCCATTTAGAGAATTATTTATATTATTATTTTTTTGTTGATATATATATATATATATATATATATATATATATATTGTAGTTGTTTTGGACATCGAGGAGCTTTATTTTTTTAGTATACATATGTACATTGAACTCACATGTTCATGATTGTTTTTTTGGATTATATACATGTACATTAACCTTACATATTGTTTTTTTGGATTATATACATATATATTGAACTTAGATATTATGAATGTATACATTATTAAATTTATGTATGTTTGTAGATGTAAAATATTTTCAATGTTGAGATGTTGAGGATGAATGCTAGGAAGTTTTGATAGGTGCAATCTAATGTTAAGAATGAATCTGAGGAATGTTAAGAACGAATGTGGAGAATGTTAGGAAATGTTAGGAAGTTTTGATAGGTGCAATCTAATGTTAAGAATGAATGTGGGGTATGTTAGGAATGTTAAAAAGCTGCAATCCAATGTTAGGAATAAATGTGGGAAATTTTAGGAATGAATGTGGGGAAATGTTAGGAATGTTAGGAAGTTTTGATAGGTGCATTCTAAAAATAGGAAAATTAGGAATGTTAAGAATGAATGTTAGGAATTTTTGATAGGTGCAATCTAATTTTAAGAATGAATGTTGAGAATGAATGTGGGGAATGCTGGGAATGAATGTTAGGAAGTTTTGATAGGTGCAATATAATGTTAAGAATAAATGTGGAAAATGTTAGAAATGAATGTCAAGAAATGTTAGGAAGTTTTGATAGTTGCATTCTAAAGACAGGAAAATTAGGAATGTTAAGAATGAATGTTAGGATGTTTTGATAGGTGCAATCTAATGTTAATAATGAATGTGGATAATGTTAGGAATGTTAGGACGGTGCAATCCAATGTGAAGAATAAATGTGGGAAATGTTAGGAATGAATGTGGGAAAATGTTAGGGATGTTAGGAAGTTTTGATAGGTGCATTCTAAAGATAGGAAAATTCGGAATGTTAAGAATCAATGTTAGGAATTTTCGATAGGTGAAATATAAAGATAGGAAAGTTATGAATGTTAAGATTGATTGTGGAAAATTTGTTAGGAATGAATGTGGAGAATGTTAGGAAGTTTTGATGGTAATGCTAGGAATGTTAATAACGAGTCTTAGGAAGTTTTATAGGAAATGTTAGGAATGTTAACAATGAATGTTATGAATTTTACATAAATGACACAACATTTGACATGTACAAAAATGTCGATCATTTCATTTTTGATATATAGTTAAAAACATTGCAATGGAATTCCATTCTCAATTATCTGTTCATGGTCATATTTGGATAGTTTCCATTTTTTTTTAAAGTTTTTTTTCGATGAAACTTGTACCAATTTTATTCAAGATGCACATACTAAATGAATATACTGACAACATATAACATCATGTTCATAATCCTAAAAGTAGACATAATTTTCAGTCATATGGGTCTGATGAAAAAAATAACCTTTTAAAATGATGGATCCTCTCTCGTATGTAAATCCATTATCATCGTAGTCCTCCAATAACTTCATCTTTCCTTCAGTTCATCGCATCAAATAATATTTTACATTTTCATTGTTGTCTAAAAGTGCAATCATAGCGAAAACATCTCTTGTGCAAATTACAATTGGAGCTATAGTTTTTAAGTCAATTAAATTGACTATATACACATAAGGTGATGGAAAACAATGAACAATCAAAAAGATCATTACCTTCTCTAACAAGATCTGAAATTCTATCACCATCAGATGATATTACTATTTTTTCTGATTCTAATTCTTCTACGCTTGCTAGTGGCATTTTCCCTTTTGTATTAATCTCTGTGTGTTTCCAATGTTTTACATAGTTGTTTGTTATGTTTTCATAAAATTTTGTAGATTCAACATTTTCAGTGAAAATATGACAAAAACATGATTGCTTTCTACTGTCAAATGCAAACACATTTTGGAAGGCTTTTGCTTGAATAGAGTGAAGTTCTCTATTCCAATGTATGGTGCTAGCCTCGTATGGTATTGATTTATCTATATCTTGGACCCCAATAAGACAAAAAAACATACACAATAAATGATAAATCACAAATGAAAACTTTTAATGTTAGTGTACATATACTTCAATGTTAGTACATACTTTTTATAAAATTAATATAAATTAAAAAAATCATGTACATACCTGTGCAAATCTTTTGATTGTTGACTACAACCATGGCTTAGATGTTATTTACACCATTGGACAACTTCTGCAGTTGAATGGAATCATCTAGAAGAATGGTTCATTTTCCATCTTTGAAGTGCTCTTTTTACGCATGCTCCTGCACCATCATGTTCACCTTTTCCATGTCCAATTTCAAAGAAATTCTAGCGATGTTTAATGTTCAGTGCTTTGTGAAGTCGACATAACCAAAAAAATGATCGTGAAGATTTAAATTGTTCCACACATCCATCCGACCATATCCAATGTTCATTTAATTTAACTTAACGTCTTTTTAGTGTATCATAGAAAACATTTTCAATACAATGTTGAACAAAATGTCTATCGTGTGTACGATCATCGCTGATATAAAAGTGATATTCTTTAATCACATCTCAATTGTCACACGTGCTTTCAATGTCATCAACATCTTGTTGAGAATGTCTATATAGAACATGGAAAAATATTGAAACTTGGTTAGAATGATAGTATTCACTTTGAATCTCTTTTTGTGTAGCAAATGTGTAGTTTTCTGCAAAATCAACCACATACAAAATTGTTCCAGCTGGAAAAATTTCATGGGAATGTTCTGATTGAAGGTCTTTCCATCATTCTCTATGTGAATGCTTGGTGTATTTATAAATTTCACTTTCAAATTTCTTGAGAAAATCTGTCACACATATTTTATCTTCTCGTAAATCAATTCTTTTGGAATGTGCATCACTAGAACTTGTAGAATAATTGTTGCATTCATATCTCCTCCAATCAACGGTAACATTTGAAAGTGACTCATCATTATCGATAGGTTATTTATTATGTAATAAAACCATATTTTGAAAACGATGACAATTTTTTCCATTGACACATTTCTTATTATAAAATACTTCATCGTGATTTCTCTCACATAGAGTTTGAGATATGAATTCATGTATTATGGGTGTAGGTGGTGAATTTGTCTAAAACATTTTACCAAATTCAAGAAATGTGTCGTAATATAATTGAAATTGCACATGATAATGACAACAACATGTGTCATGTATAGTAATAGGTCTAACATACCATGTATTTTGTTGCACAAATGTAGTGATTGACATATTAATTCCACGATGATCCTCTTTGAATTTATTGAAAATTTGTACTTTTGTCATTTCCATTATATGTTTTGGATGGATTTCATATACATTTCATGATACTCTTTGTCGTATCACTTGAATTTGGTGAAACTTGAGCATGTGCAAACCAATATTTCTATACAATATCTTTAACACCTTCTCCCATTATATCTTTGTAAGGTTGTCTACAAATAATTGCCCAGCAAGAAAGTTCATCATTTTCATCTATTTACATTCTAAATTTGATATGTCTGTATAATGTATTTCTTGAGGTTCCAAATTCTTGTGCTAGTTGTGTTGTCAAACGTTTTTGTCTAGTACTAGCTGAAATAATTGTTGTTTGAATTTCTCTACGTGCAGCACTGGTATCTTTCTTTCTGGATTTTTCAAATTTGTTTTATTGCATCACCTATATTTTCTATCACATTATGCTTCAGTTTCAACTCCTTTGTTTCCTTCCCAATACCCAATAATGACGTAGCACCTTCTAACTTCTTGGACACCAATAGACATCTCAAAATTTGCGCTTGTCTTGCTATTGAACAATCATTGAAAATATCATCATAAATGTTTGTATCACAACATCATGTAACATGTATAGGTATTTTTTTCTCCATATTTGTTGCAATAAATGTCTTCTAACATTTCATCATCAATGGTGAAAGTACCTATACACCAAGTTAAATTTAATTTAACATATGTCCAAAAATACAATTCATTATAAAAAATGAATTTGGAAAATACATATATACCAGGTCCAATTTTTGGATCTTGATTTTGATCTTCAATATTGAATTCATCAACATTAGCATGTAAATCACTATTTACATCTTCAACAATAGTTTCTTCAAATTCAATTTGTTCTTCCTGTACCGTATTTCAATTTTGATTTCATCAACAGTATATTGAAGAGAAATGTTTTGACCATGTCATTTGCACCAAGGGATTCACATGAAGCCCAAGTGCATTTTTCTTTGAAGTGAGGTGTGCTTGCTGTGATTGGTGTCACTCCTACATTTCGATCCAAAATCCGACGGCGCGTGGATTTTTCTTTTTAAACTTACCAAAAATCACAAGGATACATTTTTTTTTGTAAATGTGGCCACAAGCGTCGGTGAAGCGACGGCTATTCTCATAACCGTCGGTTAAGCGACGTCGGGTTAGTCAGCGTCGCTAAAGCGACGGCGCCAACACTCACATAACAAAGTAAACTATTAATCCAATAGGTTAGGTCTAGCTACCACTCCTTACACATCCCTAAAGCCCAGGTTTAGATTATGTTCACCCCAGGTTTAAATTAAGTTCACCCCAATAATGATGTTATCCCCTACCATAAAATATTGATCTATTATAAAATCCCAGAATAGTTTCCTATCTATATAAGGCCCATAAAGATTACATGTTCGAAGACCTTTCTTAGAGCCTTTGGAATAACTTCTAATACAATACCTGTAAGAATAAAGAGTGTTGAAATCACATTAAAACTAGAATTCCAACTTCTCATTAAACCTCTTAACAAACCCTTAGAATTAACATAGCAAAATTGCTTTAACTACCTTGAAACATCATAATGTCCCACTTATATTAAACCATCTTATAAAAGATTGTTTCTTTGGAGCACCCCAAACCCTCACATTCCAGGATAACATAAACATTAAGCCACTTTCTTGGGGGTTTTGTTTACTCTAAAAACCTCATTAGTGTTTGATTATTTTCTTTCCAAAACCTCCTTTGAAGTCTTGGATTTCGCTAAAAAGATGCAAACTTTTTTCCCACTATATGCTTTTCAAAAGACTTGAATATATATATGATTGAGACATAAATTAATCTACAAAAGATTAATATACAAACTACTATAGAAGCTAATATAAAAATACAAAGAGAAATACCATATTTAAACATAAACTAAAATATTACACATATGATATGATATGTTCGAGAAAGAAGGTTTTTTACTATTTGGCAATATGTGGTCAATGCGTGTAATTTTTTCCCTAAAACATGGGATGGATCCCTGAAGTAGTGCGTTGATGTCTTAAAAGGTTTTATTCGTGCACGGAGCATGAGATAGGGAACCTGTGTTGGCCTGGATCGATCCCTCAAAACCTTTGCGTCGCCAAAGCTAGCAGTCTCGCCCAACATGCGGGCAGAAAACCATTCTAATAAGCTAGTCTCAGGTTCTGCATTCATCGGCACAGATTGGTGATTATACAGGAGTTGTAACAACTACCTGAAGCTCTTTTTGAGGTAAGATGATCCGTTGCTGCTCAAACCCTCAACAAATCCCTGTTACTACAGATCAGAGACGCCATCTTCCAATTTTCTTCTTCCTCCGAAAGACAAGCTCACAAAGTTTTTTATTCTGTGGAAATCAGTAAAGTAGCAAAGCATGGCATCTACTCGCCATGGATTCAGCACGGAAACTTCCAACATATTCTTGCACGGTGGAAGGGCGGGTTTCATGTTCGCTTTATTCACAGTCGCTTTTGCAGGGTTTTGTTTAATCTCCTGCAATGCCCTCTTCGAAGATCAAGTCGGTGTCATAGACTGGTAAGATCAACGCACAACCCACTCGGCAATTCTGTTGAAATTTTTTTAACGACTCTAAGGGAGATCATGATTCCAGCAAATAGGTTTCAACATTGGTAGAATTCTTATTCTCATTGAAATAAATCACCATTTAAGTTACACTTCTTCTTACAAGCATCAAACGAGGGCATTTTCCTGCCTCCAAACAAAATAAAGCCAACATACATCTTTCAGCTTCAGGCTTAAATATGATCAGCCAAAAATGTTGTCCTTAACTACCTAAACTATAAAGACTATACATTTATAAAATACACTGAGTCCACAACTTTCTAAGAGATAGCAAAACCAAGATTTATACTTTCATTGAATGGCCATAAATTTCAAGAAGTCTACGAAGATCAATTCCGATCATGCAACCATTATATATTGGATTTAGAAACGAAACATTATCCATCTATGCTCTTTTCAGAGACCTCTTTACCCTCTGCTATCCACTCCCTTCCTTTGACAGGGCATCTGCCTCCATATTCTGCACCCTATACACATGGGTAGTAGAAATTTACTTGAACAAACTTGCTATTTCTTTTATCTGGTCACCTAAAGGTTGGAGGGTTATAGTTAGGAGCTAGCTTGTACGGTTCATTCAATTAATCACCAGACTGGAGTCATCATAGACCTGTATCTATTATACATTTATCTCTGTAGCACATTTGAGGAGGAGCCAGAGACTTAATGGCATAAATTCTGCAAAATTATGGGTCCAAGGCCTGCTTTCATCTTTATTGTGTGATTCTCATAAAGATGCATAATACATTTTTTTGGATGAAATACACATCAATAGAAATCCTCTGGGCCCTTCCCCTCTTTTTGAGGATGGTACCCGAGGTAAACCGTTTTGTTGCAGTTTTGGCAACCTAACGTGGTGGGGACATCGAGTGAGGCCCACAATATTCAGAGGAAGCTAGCCCAAGGACTTGACCCCATGACCTTCTTCTTGCAATTTACAGCACTTAAACCTCTCGAACTAACCCACTGGGCTAAAGATACATAATACATATGACGACCAGCACTGCTTTTATTCTGTGGGCAAGACTAGCCCATTGAAAATTCCCCAGACCCGTTCTTTATTTATTACCAGATCTTTCACTTGTCTCTCCTGCATTTGAATGACTGGCATCCTGTAAGCTGTACCCATGGATCTGATTTGATAAAAAACATTGAAATAAAGGAATACATTTTTCCTCAAAAATAATTGAGTTCCTCACCAACCACATCCCAAAATAGTCAAGATTGCACTGCCCACCACCTCTTAAGGTCTCCTTTGCTCATCCAACATTTCAAACAATCATCAACAATGTCTTCAACTTACCTTTCCTTTACTCCTGAAAGCTGATCAACTTCTAACCAAACCTGTTTGGGACAAGAGCATTTAATAAACAAATGATTTGTTATTTCTTCATCTTCTCTACATAGAAGACAGATTCCCAACCCGGACAGTTATAGATGAAAGCTCGAGAGTACAACATCAGTTGAGAAATTCTAGGATGCTTCATTTCATGCATCTCTATTGGATTGATTATATTTATAAATTATGATCATCAAACTCACGTATTATACTAACATAATTGACAGAAATGGAAGAAAGTTGGTGACCTTATAATCCTATGGAACCATAGCAAGTGTTTCCATATGGTAATGCATTTTGTCTCCCATGCATAGGTATACAGGAAGGCAATTCATGTGGGTTATGTCATTTGGTCTCCTATGTAGATAAATATTAAAATAACCTCAGGTTTTCATGCATTCGTGCATGCCAATGACTTAGTGGAATTTCAAGTAGTATTCTATTCTTACAAAAGTTCAATCGTCAAATAGATCTGAAGCCTTGAAAGACATTTTTAGATCTGAAACAGGTAGCTTTAGATCAAATGATAATTTTTGTAGCACTAATGCAAGCGTATTGACATCTGACATTGCTCGGTGTGCTGATCCTTCTAATGGAATTCCATAATGCTCACGAAGGGCAGTTAAGCTTGTATTACCACGTGCTGACCCTGTACAACGCCAAATGCAGAAACAAAAGCTTCAGCATCTCATTTGGCATCAAAGCAAGTCCATAAACCATTATCGTAGAAAAGATAATGGTATTTATCTATTGATTAAAGGGTCAAAATCACATTTCCTCTGTTCAAATAGCCCAAGAGTTCATCAGTGCTAGAAATATAGAAAANAGCCAAAGAGTTCATCAGTGCTAGAAATATAGAAAAATATATTGCTAAAATTACACAAAATTATAGGCATGCTAGCCTTATTGATTCTTTTCCTCTGTCACAGAAGCTCCATGTTCTGCTGACATGTGATTTGGCAAAGCTTCAAGAGATAGAGAGTAACTGAATTTTGTGATATATTCCCTACTCTAAACAATTTAGCTTCATTTGTACTGCAAAATGTCATCTGATCTAAAGTGAATCTCAAAACAAAACTCACTTTAAAGTAGGAACATATAAGCTGTTCAACAGCATCACATCCTTCTATGTTAATTCACATATGTATCTATTTAACAAATGATCAATATGGATTCACAATCAAATGAAATAGATCCTCAAACAGTTCATATTTGTCAAGTTCTAGAATTTAAAATTTATAGTTGATTGTTAGATGAGGAAGATGTTGGTTGCATGAAGNATTTTTCAAGTTCTAGAATTTAAAATTTATAGTTGATTGTTAGATGAGGAAGATGTTGGTTGCATGAAGAGTGTTACCCCTCATGTTACATGAGGCTTGCACTTGTGTTTTTGTCACAAGGATCGAGCCTGCAAATCATATTACTGAATGGTTTGATGGACAGAGGGTACACTCATGATTTGACTTGGAGATGCTGCTTCTTGATGGTTTGATGGACAGAGGGTACACTCATGATTTGACTTGGAGATGNGGACAAAGGGTACACTCATGATTTGACTTGGAGATGCTGCTTCTTGATGGTTTGATGGACAGAGGGTACACTCATGATTTGACTTGGAGATGCTGCTTCTTGGTGGTTAGGTTGATATCATGATGCTTTACTAGGAGGTGTTGGATAGTGTATGCATGTGCTGATGGTTAAGAGTCTTGATGATTGGTCCACCCTCCCTTTTTGCCCGTTGATGTGGTTGAAGTAATATTGCCTAGCTTTGATAAAACTATTAACACTCGGTGCATTGTATGGAGTGGGAACCCATCAACATAGGGTCTCCCTAAGTTTTAAGTGTTAGTACTTTCCCAAGAGTGTGTTGATAAATTAAAAGGGGGTTGGTTTACTATGGTTTCTAAGGTTCTATTTTGATAAAGCTTCATGGGGGCTTACTATGGTTTCTAAGGTTCTATTGTGATAAAGCTTCATGGAGGAGGAATATCTTAGCACTTTGACTCTTTTACAAAGATCCCAGCATGATTATTAATGTATTGCAACTTGTTGGAGGATCCTTGGAGAGCTAGCCTTGTACACANCTCGTTTACAAAGATCCCAGCATGATTATTAATGTATTGCAACTTGTTGGAGGATCCTTGGAGAGCTATCCTTGTACACACATGATGAAGGTGATTTTGGTTTATTTGACCTTAATTTGACTACATTTGACCACATGAAATGATGAAACGCTTAGGGTTAGAGAACCTTAGCTCATTTGGCCCCTTTCACACTTGGATAATGATTGTCACAAGAAAGACTATATTATTCCATGGAGCACCCTCTCTCTTGTCAATATGTCGAGGAAAACATATATTGAAGTAATATTTTAATTTTTATGGCTTGGAAGGATGGCACACATCCTTAGGAAACACTTCCTTGTGTCCATGATT